>CAEFZY010043037.1:0-81230 GCA_903066815.1 Brachyrhaphis roseni
GTCACCCTAGGGTAAAAGAAATGCAAAGGAAAAAATTTTCACAGGCTTTTTTCTTGGTGTGGTTGTTAAAGGGTTAAATGTATTGATGTATGGAAGTCCAGAGATAACTTTGTCCCAACTATTTTTACTTTTGGTTTGAAAATTAGTTTTTTATCCCCACAGGTTGTCGGGAAAATGCTCAGCTTTGGTACAGTATGAACTAAAAAGCATCTCGACTTTTAATTTGTCGCCAGGGAAATATCTTTTTACACCTTGCAGGTTTCCACAGTTGCAGAACCATTTCAGTGTGAGTTACGGGTTTTGCTCACTTGCAGCCTCAGCCTTTCCGCCTCAGTTTGTCCACTAACTCGATGTTGTAGTTTATCTCAGATCCCTCTGAACGCCGGGCTAGTTTTAAACAGGTTCTTAAGAGGCACCTGCGATGCCAGTTTCAGCACAGCTGACCCAAAATAAGAGCCAGATCTTCATTAGAGTAGCTGAATCAGTGCAGATCAGAATCAGTCATTCCTTTCTTAAGAACTCTTTACTCTTCTTCTTTTCTTAAGCAAACTCTCTTCTCTCCAGTCCTCTGCTTCCTCTTTTCTCTCTGGGATTCTGCTCTGTAGAATTTTTTTTTTTTTTTTTTACCCAGAATCCCCCTGGGTAATTAGTGCTGTGATAATAACTGGTGTTGGAAACAAACACACCCACTTGCTGAACAGTGCACACAAACAGACTCACACAGACGAACATACGGTGCATACGTCCTTTCGTGGGCTCAGTTGCGTAAAGTATCATTACACAAACAGCACCACAGAACAGGAGGAACAAATGCATGTTAAACTAAATTAGCTTTGATACTGAGGCTTTTAAAATATACTAAAACGTTGGTGGAAAGCAGGTGTTTGCTCAGCAATCTCTCGTGTGAATTCTGACCCTAGAAGAAAATAAAGTAAAATTTTCACCTGAAGTAAAACTAAATCTTCTCTGCCCTGGTCAATAATGCTCAAATAGACGTTTGTACACAGATGCCATTTACAAAGCAGTCAATGTCATTTTGTGATGAGAATTACAGGCTTCCTACGCCATCTGGAAATTCTTTTATTTATTTTTTTTTTTCAGATCTGAATAAGGATTGAAAAAGAAAATCGCAGCTTGAAGTTTCTCGACTTTATTTCATATCCCGTTGACGTAGTTGTCATATCATCTTTCTGTCCTTCAACTGTCTTTATTTCTTTTCTTTCATCCTTGATTCCTAGTTTTCCTTACTATATTTACTTTCTTCCTAGTTTTGGGTATTCTGGTTCTACCAGCCTCTTTATCAATATCTGCCATAATTTGATTTAGGGCTGCACCGATTCTAGGCGATCATTGATTTTTAAAAAGCCTGACTGGCCAATTCCAAATTTGGCCAATACAGTTTTTTTGTTTCTCTGTGTGAAAAGTCTCTGTGGAAAAGATTGGTTTCACATGTAAGTATCATCCAATCACCCAAAATTAAGAAAATCAGAGCCCATTTACTACTTTCATTAACATGTTAATTTTAAAATATAAATACTTAACTTCCTAGAGTTCTCTTAAGTTTGGAAAAGTCTGGAATTCATTGATTGTAATACATGAAAGAACTTGTTGATTCTCTTCATTTCTTCACTGAATAATTCTGAAATATACATTAAAACATCCAAGAATATTGATTAGCTGTCCAATTTTGCATCTTTATGTAACATATTTCTAAATATAAAACATTGTGGTTTAACTATACACACTAAAATGATGTTGCTTACATTCTTTATTAGCTTAATGCACAACTGTGATTAAGGGTTTAGTATGTTCCCTACTTCTATAATTATGAAGTATTGTTGTTTATATTTTTCATTCATTTTGCTCAAGAAATTAAAGCTCATCAGTCTAACAGTAGACATAACGTCGTTAGAAACATTTTGTTGAACAGGAATAGAGAAAACAACAATCAGCCAAAGCTGATTTACTGAAATAAAAATAATTCACACACCTTGAACTTTTAGCATAACATCACATTACAACCACAAAGTCATGCCAGTCAAGAGAAAGTTGAGTGTAGCAACATTAAACAAAGTAGGATAATCTATTCTTATTCATTTGTAACTCGGGTAAAATTACAAAAACATTACTAAAAATAAAAGCAACTTTATTATTCTTTATTGTTGTGCTCTGAATGCAAATTGACTGGAACATTCTCGCATTCAAACCGTCGTACCGCTATGTATCCAGTCGCCAAGTTGTGTTATTAGTACCTCCATGCACTGTGCCAAAACTTGAGATTGCTTTTTCCTTCTTGTGTTTGAATTCTTTATTTTTAGGCCCTTAATTGACGAGGCACGAAGCGCCGTCTGCATTGATTCAGAGGGTTTTGGCGCGTTTTATCAAACATGCTAATGGGATCTCCTGGCTGATCATGGCTGGTGTGCATGCATGTTAGAGACTGCAATTCAAAAGATAACGACGTCCACGCGTGTGCGCACCACATCGCCGTAGAGAAAAAAAAGAGTGATGAGAGAAATATAAAGATAAGAGCAGGCAGGCAGGGAGGGAGGGAGAGAATCCCCTGCTGTTTTTCCAATCAGGAGGCGTCGTCCTCCTCACTTGGTGATTTATTCTCTCTCCCTCTCTCCTTCATGTCCCAATTTCCACCCTTTCCCCTCCCTCTTCCTCCACTCACACACCCGCCCTCCATTTCTTTCATTCATTTCTGCCTGTCTCCTTTCTGTGGGCAGCTTGTGAACATAGCTATTTAGAAACGACGACAGAAACGCATTCGGGCAGGCGCTTCTGTGAGAATGACTCACCTGTAACGCCGGGAGGTTTTCATCCCGGCTCATTCTTACAGTTCACTTATTCTTTTCTGAGTACACTTCGGAGGAGTTGTCGCTGCCTCCGACATCACATTTCTTTTATTCTAAAAGCGCTATTAAATGATGCATGACCTAACTGACCAGCAATAATAAGTTTCTGGCACTGCTTCGTGCCCACCAGCAAAGACCATTCTTCTTAAGCAAATGAATAATGAATCTGGGGTTGCAGGTCAGGACTAAATACATTTATAATTAGGTTATTCAATCCGCGAATGAAAAATAGCAAGCAGTTCAGGGAGCAACCACTCTGTTGATATGAATCAAAGTCATTTGTTTTTATGATGGGGGGGGGGAAATTGAGGTTTTATTCAGTCATTATCACCTGTCTTGTGTTTTGCTGCCAAGCAGTGGTTTAGTCACATTTCATACCCCTCCGCTCATTCCCCTGAGCTACAAGTGTGTGTCTGATCCGCCTGGAGCCGCCTATACCTTTAATAACCGTGTCACTCCTCTGTTAGGGTGAGTGGATGTGGTAGAGCATGAGATGTGGCACATTATTGCTCTGTTAGATTACCAATGCGAGTGTTTATGCATTTGTGTTTATCTCGGAGGCCTCCCCGTAGACACACACCCGCTGACCCCTCCCTCTCGGCGCTGGTTGGTTGCCACAGCTACAGTGTCGCCTCTCTTCCTCATGTTGCTATGAGACTCGGACCGACAGACCTGAGCTGAATGACAATGCGTCTGTGGATCTGGCAAGAGGCCTACAGGAACCAATAAGAGACGGTGCAGAGACGAACACTTCCCAGTCTGGGACCGCGGGAGTGATTGTTTGGGTTGGCAGGAGCCGTCTCGTTATGTTAGTTCTTTTGTCGCAGCATTAAATAATTATTACAAATTCTAAATCAAATCAAAGTGTTGCTTGAGATATTTTGACAAAACAAACCAAAAACCTTAATGTCAGTAAATTTGCCAGGGCTAAATGAAGTTTAGTATAGAGATCAGCGTGATTGAGTTTCAACCTGAAATTCAATCTTACATAATTAAGCAATATAACCAAATGAAACACTTGTAAAAGTTTGATCTAAAAAACCAAAAATCCTCAAAATGTCAAACTGTTGGAAGTACCTCAATCGTCAAAGTTTTTCATATGCCGCACAGTTTCCGCCTCTCCTTAGTTTGTATGGCTCAGTCTGTAACTCATGCCTAATTCTTTTCTTTCTTTCCTTTGTAAAAAACTCGTGTGGATATATATTTCATGAATGTTTCACTCACTAAGACGTTAAAGCTCAGAGAGTGTGTGTATGATCTGTATATGAGCTATGGTGTGAGTATGGTTTAACCACAAAAAAGAAAATCTGTGTTATTTGTATTATGTTGCATTGACATATTTTCCAAATATTGTATCCATCTAATACATATTTAGCTGTTTGATTATTTCAAAAATAGTGTAGCTTATTTTTACGTAGCAGTTGACTAATCTTACAATGTAACAAAGCTAATTCTCAAGATTATATAATTTTTTTTGTTCATAAAAAAGTTTAGTTTGCTCACTATTTTGAGAAAATTAAACTGATGTTGTTGAGATTATTATCTGTATTTTGCTATTTTGACCAAAGCAGCTTATTTTATTTGCAGAAGAATGAAGAAGTAAGCGATATCCCAAAACAAAGAAGCAAAAGAAGGACATGCATTACAAAAATAATTTTGGTACCAAAATAACTTTTTTACTTTTCTTCTGCTGATCTAGAAATAAAAAAATAGACATGAATATATTTTTGATACGGACTATGTTGAGAAACAAACTCGTGCTGATTTTCATTCTGAAAATCTAGATCCACTCACAGCTGCTTCATCCCTGACCTTCTCAGAGGAAGACGATGCTATCTCAGACAGCCTGCTCGTAGCTGCAGGGACAGTCGGTAGCACTAGCAGACAGGATTTTTCCCCTAGTTAGAATAACACCATGTCCCAGCACTGAAACAAGCTCCATGGAAGTGAGTTTTGACACCTAGCACCCGAGCAGATGTAGGTGGGTAGGATGAGCTGTTTTGAGCTCTGTGTCACAGGAATCAGTCTGCTTGCTGGTTTTTTGTTTTTTATTCATCTGGTTTGTAGATGTCGAAGGAAATAAAGAAGGTGGTGCTTTTTGTTCATATGAATACGATGAACAAAAATCTGTTTAATTCTCAAAAATCCTAAAACTAAGTGCTAATAGGAAGAAGCTGATTTTCCAACAGGACGACAACCCAATCTCAGCTCCAATCCTTTTAAAATATAAAGACAACATTTCATACATAATACTGAATGCAAATGCTTTTTTTTTTTTAAAACAATAATAATGAAAACTACAACTGGCCAATTTATTGATTTATAAAATTTTTGTCTTTTGAAGATTACATTTTTTTTTTTTCCCCACCAATTCACTCCTTAAATTTCTAAGGTTCGGAGTTATGTCAGCACACCTAAGGCCGCCATCTTGTTTGACAAGTTTATAGTTTTTGTTTATTTGGACTTTGAATTCAACACTGATGAAATATGAGTCAGCCTAAGATTTTATTTTCTTTTCTTTGTGAAAATAGTCATAATGTTACAAGAATACAAAGTAATACAAGAATAAAGTCAGAATACAAAGTAATACAAGAATAAAGTCTTACAGGAAAAGCAATTAAACAATCCGATCTCTGTCTCCTCAGGAACTGTTTACACCTGAATGCAAGTTTAAAGAGTCGGTGTTTGAGAACTACTACGTGATCTACAGCTCCATGCTGTACAGACAGAAGGAGTCGGGCCGGGCGTGGTTTCTGGGCCTCAACAAAGAGGGACAGATTATGAAAGGCAATAGGGTGAAGAAGACTAAACCAGCTGCACACTTCCTGCCTAAGCCCATAGAAGGTAAAGAAAAATCGACTTGTGTTTGTTTTTACTTGTTTTCTTATCAAATCTGATGTTCTAAATCCAACTTTCCCTTCTTCAACCTGTCTTTTATAGTTGCGATGTACCGTGAGCCGTCATTGCACGATGTAGGAGAGGCGGTGCCTAAACTCGCAGGGGGCCCGCCTTCTAAAAGCACAACCTGTGAGCCCGTGGTCATGAATGGCGGCAAACCAGTCAGCAAACCCAGTAAGGAGGAGACATAACCCCACCTCTCATTTTTAGCCTCCTTGCCTGCCTGGCTGGCCGACTGACTGGACGCCAGGAACCACCACAGACTTGCCCTGCTGCTGCGCTCTCAAAAAAACAGACAAAGAAAAAAAAAAAAAACGCAAGAAAAGGTAACAAACAGCTATAAGCTCTGATTGGACAGTGACAGGGGCTGGACGTCCTGCCTCACCTCAGCCAACTGGACACTGGTGTGGGGCGGCGCCAGGGGGACAGCGCTCCTGTTAAGAAGGCTGCTGAACTGGTTGAACTGGGACAGTGGCGTACGTTCTCAGTTAAAGGACATAAAAAAAAAAAGTCCGTGGTCACTTATTTATTTATTTACTTATTCATTTATCAAGGCTCCTGCTTTCCTCTGCTGATAGTTTTCTGTTGCTTGCTTGCTCCAGGCCGCAGACACACATCCACACAAACTGCGCTCCACTCCAAATCGACCCCTTGGATTCGATCTTTAAATACATTAAAAGCATCAGCAAACACTGGAGAAAGACCGTTTTAAATACCAAACAGTGATGATTCAGGGGAAAGCTTAGTCATCAATCACTTAGGATTTGGAACAGGATGTTCTGTATTTAAAGTACATCAAAACGCATCAGGAAACAACACATTGCATATGGTGAACTCGCCATTCGCCGTCTCCCTTACTACACGTCTCATCAAGAAGACACAAAACTAGTTCAGAGAAGATAAAACAAGTCTTTGCATGAAGATGATTTATAATGAATTCCCAATTTGTAGCAGCAAGGTGTGTATCTGAAGTTTGCAGGTGCTGCAGCACCTTGGTAGCAGTCTGTGTTTACATAGGGTAGCAGATTTAGATTAATATGATCAAACGGTGTCCTCGGCCAGGAGGACTTTTGTAGGCTTTCTCCTTTACTTGTTGCCTTCCCAAGTACTTGAAAACAAAAGAAGATACAGGGTATTTGAACGTGGAAAGAGCCTGTGTTACTGGGACCACTATAATCCAGGTTGATAGTCCAGGATTTTTAGAGTTTAACTATATGACGTTGAAATGAATTTACAGGTCCTAAAGTGTTATCAACTGATACCCATGAAGTAGCATTTATAAGATGTTCTCAGACTGTTACTACTGATTCAGTTTTCACTTGTAGATTCTTAAAACTGAGCTTACGTTCTGCTTTTTGCAGTTTCCAGATTGTTTCGACTTGTTTGTCCTGTCGCCCCTTTGCCATTTTGTACCTCCGTTTCATACCGACCTCTTCCCATATCAAAATAGTTGTCATATATTATGAATCCCTTTGGCCTGCTTTAGCTTTAATCCTCACATTTAGTTTGCTAATTAAAACCTCAAAAATTAAAATTAATAAAGTTTGAAAAAAAATACATTATTCTTCAGCTATCTCCCTCTACTCATCTAAAATTAGAGGTTCTTCAGTCAAAAGCCTTTTCAGATTTTATAGTGTAAAAAATCTGATTAAATTTGGAAACCAATGAAATGTTTCAATTTGTGATTATGCTTTTAGAATAATCTATTATTTGGGATTGGCTAAAAACTGTTTACAGTAAAAGAAAAACCACCACTTTAAACAACAACAACAAAAAAACATTTTAAATGATTTTGAGTCCTGAATTTAAAAATAATAAATTATTCATTTATGCTTCTGACTTCAATCTTCTTCAGATATTTAACATTCAGTTCATGGTTAAACATAAGTCAGACACTGCTGAATTATTATAATTGAATTATACTTTATTCAAGAACTTCTTTACACATTCGCATTCATATTAACAGAAAAAGCAATATTAAATCTTAAGTTCTATTTTTCTTCAATTATGCATCGTAATCATCTATAACTTGTGTTTTTTCAGGCAGAGGAGGTGACAAATTAGCTTTTTTTTTTCAATTCTTACAAATATCTCACAAAAATGCCCAGAAGACAAGATGCAAAATGTGTAAAATGTGGTTAAAATGTTGGTTGTCAGGTGTAGTATGAAACATGGTAGGAAATGGTGAAGGGACGACCTGACCTAGAGCATTTAAATGAGACTGTGAATGAAAAGGAAAACAGTTGTGGAGCACAAGACACTTTTTTTGGCTTTTCCCTCGTTTCTTTTTAAGTTGTATTCTTTCAAGAAGGTTGAAGACAAACTCCGTCTACAGGACTTAGGACTTAGTGCTTCTGATGGGGTTGAAGTAGTTTGATTACATTATTTATATTTTATTTTGAAAAGCAAAAAAAATAAAATAAGACATGGAGCAGAAATGACACATTGAAAAATACATCTGAATTTCCGAATTACCTGCCAAAATGAGGGGCTTCAACATTTTATTTCAGAAAGTCCCCCAGTGTTTACTCTCTTGCCCATTTACTCAGTTTTACTCAACTCCATTTTTCATGTTTCACTTGCTTTGATGTCAAATAATCATGTCTGTTCCTGATTTACTGCAACCCTCCTTTTCTCAATTACTGATAGCTCCTCCTAACACTTAAAACAATAGGTGCCTTTTTCAGCTGCAGTCTGGCCGTCACCGATCCACACAACTGTAAAACCAGACAAAAATTATTTATTTCTGAACTCGACCAATTGAAACTGTTTATTAACACTTCTTTTTCATCGTATGCATAATTTTGACAGTGGCTTAAAGAAAAGCAGAAGTTCCCACATGTAGTTTTAGGCCTTGCATAAATGTACTATCCAAGGTTTTTGTCCATCTCTAATCTTTCCGCCTCCATTGCAAATTGGCTATAAACCAGCCTGCACATTTATTGATGAAATCTCAAACTTATAAGCGACTTAAATGTTTTCACTGATCATAAACCGAAATAAAGCGGTATTTTTTTACTCAAAATACCGCCATATCAGGATTCACAAGTAAATTTGAGGTGTGTATTTATTCAGGTATTTGTATTGCTGCAACAATGCCGAACTGCAGTGATTTTTACTTGAGATGCACTGAGAAAGTGCCTGGTGACCAGAATTGGTCATAAACAAATGGAGGTTCATTTATTTTGTGATCTGGCAACGCCTCATAATTATACCAGGTCACACTAGTAACAACACTCTTCTGTGTGGAAGATGTTGCTAGAGGTAGAAGCTTCAAGCTTGTGTCCTTTCAGTAGCTGCGATTCCATTAAACTTAAAATTACTTATTCAGTAAAAAAAAGTATTTTGCTAAAAGACTAGCTGATCAAAACATCAATCATTTCATATTGAAAAATCATCAGACGGACCAAAATACTCAAATTCTCAAGTAAGAGTAACAGCTTAATACAAATACTCCTAAAAGTACACTTTTTCCAAAAAGTTATTCAAGTAAATAGAACTAGTTACCACCTAAACCTGTAAATTGGTCTATTACAGTGTAATGCAAAGTGTAATTTTAGAACTTTAAGAACATAACTATTACATTTCAAGCATTCATTTAAATAAATAAAAAATGTAAGTGAAGTAAAAGTGTAGAAGCTTTTCAGTGGAAAAAACTCTGATCATTCTTGCACTTTCTCTGGCATCTCTCTAAAAGGACTTTGGATCATTTACCTTAATTTTTTAAACCAGGCCTTTCTCACTGACACCAGTAGTTAAGTAATTGTCCTGAAATCCCCAAAGTAACACTTGAGTTTGTGAGAAAAATCCTAAAGCCACCCTCTCACTGTGAAAGCCACTTTGATCTGGGACTTTTCTGTTTCCTCATATTTCTTTGACCGCAAGACTAGATGCCAGTCGCTTCCTCCTCCAGATATCCCAGGAGAAGATACTGTCATACTGTGATCCCACTTTGAGATTAATGGCAGGCGCATATTAATGCATTCAGGATCTGCTTATTAAAGCAATTAAAACAGACACTGTGTATCCCTTCTCGCTTTGAATCCCAATTTTGGACCAAAATAACCCCTTTTGCATTTTAATCAGATGATTGAAACACTGTCCTGTTTGCGGAAGATTAATGACCTTCGTCAACGTTGCCACAACTACAAAGCGGCAACACGACAAAGCAGCCTCCCTGCAGAAATCAAGGCTGCTGTGATTCATTCGCACATCAAACGAGCACCGGCGTCTCAAGCCTTGGCAACAGGTCTGTATCTGTTCAGCAGGTGAAGCGGCGTTTATCCGAGCCGGACGTAGCCGGGTGCTACAGACCTCACAGTGTTTCCAATTGACATTTCAAAGATTCGGTTCTCACGTACACCATGTAATTTCTCTCCTTCGTTGAACTCATTAGCTGCTTCTCGCATTCATGTACAAATATGTGGTCGAGCAGCACATCTCATTACATGAGCCATCATTTGGACTGATGTGGTCATGGAGGTGTTGTCTTTTCGCCTTTAAATGGGGGGGCTTAAAGAAAAATTAACCAGTTTCTGTGCTAATGTGTAAAGACAATAAAAAAGGAGAGGAAAGTGAAAAGAAATGGCAAAGCGAGTGCCTCTCATTAACCCAGCTTGGGTCAAGCTGTAAGATCCAGCTGTGGATCTTTAATTTCTCTACCCTCAAAGTTTGACTTTAGCTTTGTTCTGTCTAATGTTATATGGAATAATGTTAATGAGGAACAAGTCTGGTGCTGTGCTCGTCTCATGTCAAAGAAATGTGGATGTAACATTTATTTATTAACTGTTGTGTCACAGTTGGGGGCAAAAAATAATAAAATAAACCCTGACAATCACATACAGTGGCTTAGAAAAACTATTTATACCCCTTAAATGTTTTCACATCTTGTCATGCAACGATTTCAAAACATTTTATCAGTTAAAGTGAGTTCATTCAACGCAGCTTTATTGCATAAAAACTCAGTAAAATGAACAAATTCGCCTTGACAGAATGTGAAAAAGTTTCAGAGGTTCAAATAATTTTGAAGTCTGTATACTCCCATTTATTGTTTTTGTCTCTTGTATTGTCTCAGCTATGGTATAAGCAGAACCTTATCTGTTAGACATGATACGAGGTGATTTGACCGCTTTTGTTCAAATATTACGCGACACTGCAAAAACGTCAAATCTTACCAAGTATTTTTTGCTGTAGTTTCTGGCACAAACATCTTAGTACACTGGAAATAAGACAAAACTAACTTACAAGTAACTTTTCAGCAAGATATAGGTGCTTGTTTTAAGTCAATAATTCCTTAACTTTGATAAAAAGTTCTAGTTCTTCTTGCAGATTATTTCATTTTGTAACATGGGAAAAAAGTCTGACAGGAAATAATTTGCTATTCTAACTAGTATTGCTTTTAATCAATATTAAGGAATTGTTGGCTTAAAACAAAATAAAACTTTGTGTTTAATAAAAGATTTAAATTAAACTCAACTTAATTCTTTTCAACTTGTTGTTAGTGCTCATCTTAAACAAGTGGCATAAACTCTTGGATAAAAAAATTAAGTTGAGTCCATGCATAAAAGTATAGTATTTGACTGGCCAGCAAGCTTTGTCTTATTTCAAGTGCACTAGGATATTTGCACTAGAAGCTGGATCAAAAATACTTGGTAAGATTTTATTTTTGCAGTTGATAGCTTGTCCTTTTTACTGCTGGCCAGCTTAGCGAAGCAGCTTTACGTCTCCAGTCAGAGCGGCTCTGCTTGTTAGGGCAACCCCAGGGTTCCCATCAAGCCAAAGTGGTTCGTGAAGATCTGTGGGGATATGCTCACAAATTAATACGGTTTAAAGGCAGAGGAAGAAAGGGAAAAATGAAGAAAAAGGCCCGGTTTTCTGGATACTGACCAAAGACGCTTCTCCAATATTTTTTTCTTTTTCCATGCTGCTAATCAGAGTTCAAAGAACCACTGGCGCAATTACTGTCAGCATCTCCTGAGAGATTTCCTTTCCGCTGGTGGTTAGCCAGGTGCCAGGGCTACAATTATGAAAGACTCCGCTCCACGCAGGAAGAGAGCAGCTGATTTAATTAGAAGTGAGCAATCGCAGCAACCAGGGTGACTTTTAATTTCCACATACAGGTACCCACTCATGCTCTCGTGGCAGCATGCATGTACCCATCTTAGTTCGCCTGCAAGTCAGGAGGCACAAAATGGACACGAGAAGAAAGAGGTAGACACATACACACAAAAAAATCCCTTTGTGACCTGACCACTGCAGCGCAGAAGCACTTTAGAGCCACGGGAACATGTAATGGTTAGCGCTTATGATGTAGCTGGCCTCCCTCAGGTTTTTTTTTTTTTCTTCTTCTTCTCTGCTTTAGTCCTTTTTTCAAAAGACTGCCTTATTACATCTGAATCTAAAGACAGCTCTCTCATCCCATTCTCTCCAGGCACTTAGATCCCACACTCTCACAGAAACACATGCAGCAGATACAACTTCAGCCTATTTTAGTTTTCAATTATCCTTTGATCCCCCCCAATCTTCTGTTCACTGGAACCGCGCTTGCCGTCGCTCTCTGCTTGTTGTGTAATCAAGCATCCGGAGATCTTACTCCCACCTTCGTCACCTCCTCCTCTGTCTCGTCGTCCCTCCGTTTGGAACGGCTCCCACTTGTTGCATGGATTTGAAAAGAGGAAAGATGGCAGAGGTGGTGTTTGTGGGGGTGGGCGGGGCTTATGCATGTGGTAATTTTATGAAATCAAAAGAAACACCAGTGATACTTGGGTGTTTTTGGCTCATATCTTGCTGTTAGTTTGCACAGTTGGAGAACATAAAGGTGTTTTACTCCCAGAGCTGTCAGACATGACTGGAAATCCACAACTGCAATAAAAGAAACCAAAGCAGGAATTCAGAGGTACTCTAATGCATGCCTAAATTTCACTCCGATGGCTCAAAATGTCACATTTATTAAAAATAAGCGCATGGTTAAGAAACTGACATTCTTTGTGTCCCTTTAACTGTGATGGGTTAAAATCAGCGTAAAAATTCAATTTGTTGTAAATTTGACAACACAGACTTAGATAAATTAGACACATTTTGCATGCATGAAATGCTATAATATCCAGTTTTTCCTCAGTGATACAGGGTACCTGTGTGCTGAATATTAAGCCAGCTCAAAGAACATCTAATATCAGAGCAGCGGTGTTTTATCCTCCCTGTGCAAACCCCCACCAGCTATCAGCCAAAAGCTAAAGTGACTGGTGCCAACCTTTAAAGGAGATTACCTTGTGTGTCGGTAAATGTACAGTTAACTTTACATATTATGCAAACAGTTTGTCTGCACTGTACAGTTTGTGTCCAACCTATTGAATACACAAAAAACAATATTGAATAAAGGCTTTATAAAAAGGAGGTGTGTTTGGAGTGGATCATTTCCTGAGGTATTGTGTCACAAGAGGATTTTAACTTACATTTTGCATAATTATTATTATTATTATTATTATTATTATTATTATTATTATTATTATTATTATTATTATTATTTTAACAGATAAGCAGTGTTCCAGCCTGGAAGAGTGATGAAAAATATGGAATCTGATGTCAGTATTCGATCAGTGTGGAGAAAGAAAATAAAAGTAGGGAAGAACATGTGTACTTCTGCACTGTTGTCTAAAAGCCAAGAGCTCTTTCCCTCCCTCCTTTATGTCCTTGCTTCTTTCTGTCTTGCTTTCATCCTTTTATCTGCTTTCTTTTTTCTGTAGATACACCAAAGTTTGTTTTCTCATTGCACAATTGGAGGCTAACGCTAGTTACTTTTGACAAATATTAGCTGAGTAATATCTGGTAGTTTGTGTGTATTTGAAAACAGCATGAATTTGATTTTCTCTGAGTTAAAAACTAGTTTCAGTGTCTGCAAATTGCTGAACTTCTTTAAAGGTAATTGCACAAGCTTTAGAACCAGTGGAAAGCAAATGAGGAACAATAAAAGTACAGTATCACTGGCATAAAGTTGGTACGCGTCATTTAGGTTGACCCCAAAATTGTTAACATAAATAGAGAATAGCATGGGTCTGAAGTTCTGCTGCACACCTTTATTTGTTTTATTTTATTTTATTGAGTGGCCACAGATCAGATTTTCAAATGATGCCTCTGACTCCTGATATGATTTAATTGCAGGCTTTGACTAGACCAGTCTGACATAAATGTTGCTGTTCACAGATCAGCTTTAAAGACTTTATTAAAACTCTGTTTACCAGTTAGATTTAATTAGAGAGTTCTAGCTAGTTCGTATTATAAGCCACTGTTGCAGCAGACAATGTGAAGCGACTGTTAAGCTGTTGAACTAACAAGGCTCAGACATTTAATTAAATGCGGCCCCATAAAGGAGGTGATAATGTCAGTTTCTTGTAAAGGTAGAACATATTTTTTTGTCAAGTAGGTGTAATAGAAGTCAATAGAGACGGAGTTACTGCAGTAAAATGGGTTTTAATTGAGCTCCCTAATGCTACCACTCCCATCCCATTGTGTATCTGTCTCCTTTAAATAGTAATCATGTGAAGTGGGCCCAGCAGACTGTATTTAGCTGCTTCACTACAATTTAATATCCAGAAACAGAAACCAAGCATCATGCTGGCTTACAGCCCTTCTTAATTACCCAAATTGGCCCATATGTTTATATTTTGTTTCAAATCTGAGCCCACACCTTGGAAGATATAAAATGCAACACTAAAGAGCGAGGAAAAATTGGATCCATGCGCATAATTTGTGTCATATCTGCAAATCGGCGCCGTTTGAAATGAAATTCTCATGCAAGTGTGCCGAGCCTCCAGAGCACGGCGCGATTCGGCTTGCTTATGTTTGCAAATAAAATACGTCAAAGAAACATATTTTTAATCGAAACTACAAATTTCCTCGGGGCCACCCCCCTTGTTGCAGATCCAAGGCCTGCAGACGGAGACTCACAGAGAGAAGCTCCAGCGGTCTGAAGGCACCATTAAGTCCCTCCACTATCACAGAGACAGATTGGCAGCTTGACAGGCAGGAACACTCATCCCTCACACCCACACTGCAACGCCTGGCCTCTTCTAAATGACAGGTGAACCAGCAAATACTGTAATTAGGTGGATGTGATTAAAATTTGCATATGTAAATGTAATATAAATGAAGTGCACTCTAAAGAGCAGCACTGTGTTTAATTAGTGAGGAAGGGGTGGGGGTGATGTGTGGAGCTGTGGAAAACCTGCAGCTTTCACATGATGGAGAATCTCTCGATTGCTGTTTTTTTTAATTTTTATTAAAATTTTTCGACATCATATATCTTATATGTCTGTCGTGCGATACTTTATTACTTCGGGGCATTTTGTTTCACCTTTTCTAATATAAGCTCATAAGTTTCTGTCTTAGTGAGATCAGAAGGTCCCTGCATATATTTTGGTAAAGAATTTCACACCATGTCCTCGGTTGCACTCGTAGATTCATCGCCCCGCAGATAAAGTCAGCTAGATCAATTTAAACTGAGCAAAGAGAAGTAAGGCATAGATTCAGGTGCTTGTTTTATGCATTTTCTAGATGGCTTTTCAATCATCCTATCAATTCCAAAACTTAAGTTTTTCTGTTGCTGACAAAGGACACTGTGATGTTTAAACCACATTTTCTGCACGTAAACCACGGAGCACCTTCTTCCACATGCAGCGTTGATTTATAATATAAAATCTCAATAAAATATGTTGAACTTTGTAGTGGTACTATGTTGAAATGTGAAAAAGCTATAGGGAAATTTATTTAGACTTATAAAACCTTCATTCACACATGCATTGCTACAATTTATTAAGAGTCCCATTATCCACAATCGATGTTTTACGAGTTCCTGAAATGACCACAAAAATTAGTGTGAAATGCAATAGATGAAGCAAATTAGTTTTTTTTAGGGTCTCTATTCTTCAGTTAAAGTCATAATCAATTCACTAAGATTAATCTGATTGATTGTTTCAGCTCGACTCCAAAAGCTCAGGATTTCGAAGCCTAAAAGTGATAATACCTTTCCTTCCTCATCAGGAACATTGATCATCCCAATTTATTTTTGTAAATAAATCGGATGTGTTTCGCTCAGTCCATCAAATCCATCCAAGCATCAACTAAACCAAAACTCCACTTTTCACAAAGCGACACCCCTGAACCCTCACTGACATGCAGCAGATTGTATCCAGAAAGTAAAATGACATTTTGTTATCACACAGTAATAATAATAATAATAATAATAATAATAGTAATAAAATGTTTCCATTTCCTCCCCGTTTGATTAACTTCATTAAAACAGTATTGACTCAGATTTATTTGAACTACTATCTGCCACAAATGCACACACCAACCCCAATGCGAACACACACACACGTCAACGTCATGAGTGCACGGTGGCAGCAGTGTGTTTGAGGTGGCACTCGAGAGCCTGTTTCTGTCTGCCTCATTATCATCAAAGACAACAGACACTCACGCTCTCGCTCGCTTTCCTGCATGCACAGGCACACAATGGGTGGTTTTCATGGCCGCTTCAAGCTGCCCTGTCCCTCGCTGCTGCTGTCAGGAAAAAACCTTGAATCTCCAAACTGTCGACAAATAAGAAACAAGAGGGGCCTCGTGTTGCACTGACCCCCCCCCCAACCCCCCCTCACTCCCAACGCTTCGTGTTGTTTTCAGCAGACTCACCAGTAATGAAAACCGCCTCAATTCAAGAGCAATGCGAGAGTCTTTAATAGCAGCTGGAATGAATTTGTCTTTAATCAATAATGACTTTAGAAAGGCGTTCTCCTGTTTAGCCTCCACCATGAGGATTTTTCCCATTTTAACCTTTAAAAAGACTCAAAGCAAAAGGCTTTTCCTCTAACTGAAAAACATGGATAGTTCACACATCCACACTAAATATGAATATGATTGATGCAGTTTATGAGTTTTAAAGAGACCTAACACAGAAAAGTTGTACATAAAATAGTATATGGAGGACATACATATATCATTTATCGTTATATATTTATATTGTTACAGCCACCAATCACAGTAGAAAATGGGATATGAATTTTCTGCCATATTGCAAATCCCTCGTGCGTAAGTATGTCAGTTTCCCAAGCTGCATTTGCTTTCTAATATTTCAAATATGTTATTTGAAAAAAACTCAAGAAGTGGATACATTTTTCACAAATAATTTGGAGTCACTTTCCACAGGAAAAACCAGGAAAACTGAATTGATATTTCAACTTGAATGTATCTTGAACTATTAAAGTAAAATCAGTCTACTGAACACTGGAGCATTAAGAAACACAAAATGACCACATTCTGCTGAGGAAATTGTCTAATTGTAATGACGGCGAATGTTTAAAACATTGTGTGAAAATTTAAATGCTCTTTAAAGTTAATGATGTTTTCTCCGCTGAGACTAAAACTCAGTCTACTGAAGGCAGCCTTGTCTTTTCCCCTCCTACAAACATTTTTAATGCGTTCTAAATCCTTGATGTATGCTTCCTGCTTATTTGAAAGAGACCGATAAAAATATACATATATTACTTAATGGGATTTGCGTGTTTTTAATACAAACTGATGCTGCCCCTTGTGTGCAAGCTCTGGTTTCTGATTTTATGATTTCAGCCTGAAGATTGCCATTTCTCCCACTTTTTACAAGACAAAAGCTCAACTTTGCAGAGCAGTAGGTGCCTTTTTTCCAGCTCAGCACCAAAATGGAGACCGACATGACTTGAAAGGCTGACAGCATGTCAATATGGTTTCAGCTTGCTCTAACCTAAAGCTATGCATGACATTTCCCTGCATGGTGACCTTTTAAACTTTCTTAAACCTTTTGAGCCCGGTTTCATGGTTGGGTTGGATTTGGTACCAAATATTATTTTCAAGCAGAGCAGTTTGAAAATGCTGCACCCATTTTTCATAGCATGTAATCTCGTTTTTGGATTTTTGGACGTAAACTTGACAAACGTCTAATGCTCTAATCTGATTTCGTGCCATTTTGGTATCTGAGAATCTAATCAGCTCAATTTAAATGACTTATTTGAAATAAGGCATAGCCGACAATAGAAAAATTGATTAATACAAGTTTTAATTAGCACGTCTTTTCCACCAGCGTCAGTTCTTTGCATTATTTAGTTCTCGAGAACGGATCTGTTCCAGATTTCAGCCTAGACGGCGGGTCGGAAGCGGCGTCCCTTTCATGACAGCAACTCATCTCATTATCTGAGAAGCACCGAAAGAGAGAAATGAGAACAAAATCAGAGACAGGCAGCTTTTGTCTCGCTGCTTTGGCAATATTGTTCTCAGCTGTCATGCAAATGAGGAGCAGAGGACTGAAAAAAACAGCGAGGAATTGAATGGGAACAGATAGTAAGAGAAAATGACTGCCCCATATGGAAGAAAGGACCACTGTAATTTATTTTGGCAAATTGTAATTGATTAGGTTCTGAAAAGCAAATATGGATCTGACATAAACAAATGTAAACATTTCATGCACATTGATGCATTGCTTTAGGTGTCTGCAGTCAGTTTCTTCTTTACATAATATTTGACAACTGCTTCATGATTGCACATCCACTTCCCAAGATTAGGATTTGTCTCCACATCCTGACTTAAATAAGGACTTGTAAAGCTGTGAGTCACGGGGAGGTTTTCACAGCAATCACCGTTACTTCATGCGCCACATCGTGTGGAGCTTGACCGCTCCAAAGCTTCTGAAGCATTGCTTTAATCTGAGGCCAGACTTTGTAAAAGTCTGCAAACTTTGTAAAATTGTTGCCATGAGTTGAAGTTGGAGTGGAAATCTGTACTTGAAATCATCCTTATAGCTTGACGTTCGTCCCCTTTTCTGTGTTTGGCTGGAACCTTCTTCACAACTCTCCAGAGTAGGGAAGCTGAGAAATCTGATTCCTTGACAGTTTTTTTCTTACACAAGACGTGTTCACATCTCCAATAAAGTGATATCTATCAGCATAATGAACAACAGATGTGTAAAAAAAAAAGTAACAGATTTTACTCAAAAATCGGCAGCACTAAGCATCATTTTGAAGAAGTGATTCATTAGAGTTTGACCCAATCTCAGAACCTTTTTTGGATGTCTTTCCTCTTTCTGTTTCTGCCCCTTCCTGTCTGCAAACTGGATAAAGTCCCCTACTGGCGCAAAAACCTAAAATGTAGTAAGCAAGAACTTGAGAGGCAACATACCAGACTAAAAAAAACACGATCTAAACAGCCCCTGTGTGCACACTGCGTCTCACAGACCATCTTTTGTGCGGCTCACATTTTCACAGAGATCAGTACTGACAGACAAATTGGAGAAGAAATCTGACATAAAAGCTTTTTCTGTTTGTTTTTTTTACTCGAGAACGGATCTTGAGAAGAGAAAAAAGCTGCTGCCACCTGAGTGGAAGCATTTTTCCTCAGCTGAGTTCAGCAACCTCAGGTGTTGCTTCTCTCTCCTCTGATTCTGTAATATCTGATATATCACACTTGTCTCCATGTCTGAGTCAGGTATGCTAGGAATCGGCTCTGCTCCTTCCGCAATCATGACTCAAATGAAAATTGAACAGTGAAATGTTTGACACAGCTGATAAAAGCTGGTTAGCACTTGAGCATATTATTGCTGACTAATATAGCCGTGGGATATGGGACATGAAAATGTGGCTTAAAATTTAATATGGATGTTTCTTCTGTTTTTATTCTGGGAAAAATAGAGTAAATGCATTCCTTTTCTAACTATTTCTTTGCTTTGATATTGTTCAAATTGTGCAGTGCTGCACGAACCTTCAATGCATTTTAATGGGTTTTATTGGATATAAATCTGGATATCTGAACGCATTATGACATGTTCTGAGAAGGCTTTCGTGTAGCAGGCGTAGGGAAGCTCAAAGAACTTTCCAAAGGGTTTCGAGAACAAATGCTTGCCACACTTTTCAGATTTAAATTTTTTAAAAAAAAAGAAAATCTTGTATCTATTTCCTTCCACTTTGCAGTTTTGCGCCACTTTGTGTTAATCACATATTTGAGGTTGTAATATTAGGATTTCAGGGGTATGAATACTTTATCGTAGATGCAGGAAAAGTGTGAAATATTTCTTAAAGCTACTGAAGCATGAAAATACTCCAGCCTTGCGCTTGGATATCTTATTTTGTGGATAATATTACTGAAAAGTAAGGTGTGGGTTATTATAAAGTCATGAAGGGCACCTCAGCCGCTTTAATATTGAAGTTTTGAAGAAGCCTTCAATATCAGAATTCATAAATATTACATTTTATATGAATGGGATTCCCCCGAATGACTCTCATTTGACAAACACTAATATCCATTCATAATTTGGTATAGCCACGTCCTCTGTCATGGAGCCGTGCACCAGTTTTTAGCTCTCTACTAATAAATTAAACTTTAAGTATCGGGGCTTGAAATCTGAGCTTATAACACATACAACATGTATGTGTTCATTGATAAATATTTGACTGATCCGATGCTTTCAATTGCTTTTAATTCCTTGGCGTTTATCAAGAAATTGAAATCCTCTTGTGAATATTTTAAAACTTAATTATTGTTTTGCCAAACTGCGGTTGTGGAAAGCTGAGGTGAAGCAGAGCCGTTCCAGGGGTGAGGAAACCTTTGAGATATCTCAACTGACATCTAAAATAAATCACATTGCAAGAATACACTCCCAGCAATATGTTCCCACTATGTGACAAGATAAGCACAGCGGAAATATCCGAGTGTAATATTTCCTCTTTTAGCAGCATTCACTAATCTTTTTTTTCCCCCACAAGCTTAAGACCTTTGGCGGGTAAATGTCACCAGCTTGCTGGGAGACCTGCTGAGTGGCTCTGCCTTTTGAGACTCGGCTGTAATTGTTGCAGGTTGCAGTCGACTGAACGAGTAGAGGTCAGGTTCAGACCCAGGCCAGTTTCTCTGGAGTTCTCACAGCTTAGGGAAGGGCAGACAAGGGCTTCTCCTGCTGAGTTGTTTGTTTTAATTTAGCATTTTAATGAATTCATGAATGAAGCGGGTAAACTCCATCTGAGAGTGGGTGGTGTTCTCCCAATTTAGTAAGTAAAAATAGAATTTCAGACTCCTTTGTTGATCATTTATGACGAATGCATAAATTTATGTTCTGCGCTGAAGAGCTAGAGGTCAGTGTTGCTCAAAATAGCAATACTTTTTTGTAGAGAGAATTTTCCTTTTATAGACCAACACAAAGTAGCACAAAATTGTGAATTAGACTGAAAATTATCCGTTTTTTAAAAAATGCTGTAGAATAAAATTCAGACAATTATGGATGACATTTGTATAAATTCCACTTTAATTTGATATTCATAAATAAAGCCCAGTGCAACCGATTGCCTTCGAAAGTAATCCGATCGCTGCATGAGTTAACAGTGAATTTAGAGTTGATTCATTTTGTTATAACTTTAGGTGGTGTAATATATCAGTAAATGTATGTAGCATGTTATTGATAGCTAATCAATAACATGCCAGCTATTGATTAGCTGGCATGTTATTAGGGCCCTTTCAGCGAATAGTAGATAATATACTATATGACTTTAGTATACATTGTTTGCTATTGATTGCTAACATTGTAATCTAATAGTTAATGTAAAATTTTAGCTAATGGCAGTATAAACTGTAGCATAGCAGCTTCTATTGGCTAATAGAAAAATAGTGACTTATCTTGTACTAATTTGAACATAACTTTGTACGTTGGATGTTTGTTATGAATAGAAAGAAACATATTAGTGTTAGCATGTTTGATGATGTTAGCATTAGTTCTACAGATCAGCTAGCTGTTGCAGGAATCTAGAAGAGTAGTAACTAAAATGATGTCTGAGTTTCATAATCCTTCAGATTGTTATAACTTTTTTAGATTTAGAAGTAATTGTTGGAGAGGTCTTCAGTAATCATTTGGTGAGGATATTGATCTAATATTGGCAAATAATAGCCACCAGGAACAAAATTTCTCAAAAATTTATTAAGATTAGGTCAGAATTTGTCCTGTTGAATTTCATCTCATCCAGAAGAGTCGTCTTCTTTGCATTTGACAACAGAATAAGAAACTATCCCAGTGTTGTGTCTTTTGGGAGAAATGCAGTTAAAATGGACCAGAGACCTTTGGGAGCAGCCTGTTCTTTACAGGTTTTGTTCCACACTGATAAAGGCAAAAATGCATGCATGGAGCAAAAGAAAAAGCCACAGCATGGCCAAAAGTACTAACAGGTAACTCAGCATGTTGATTCATTCAACAAAAAAAACAACAACTCTGCGATGCCAAGTAGCAGCCATATCGAGTGCTTTTTATCCCTCCATTTTTAGAGGTTGGCTTTGAAGCCACAGCTTCACGGTTTAAGAGCGAGGGAGAGAAAGTACTTCCTTTGGAGATTTCTGAGAATAGGCGGCTTTATTTTTGTCTACCTCTACGCGCAGAATGGAGAAAAATGGACTGGAGCAGAGAGTGAAGAGAGTCAGACAAATAGAGAGATCAATGCCTGACCGCAGCAAAAATACCACGCAAAAAAAAGTGTTTTTTTGTGGTTAGGTGACCTTGGAAGCTGCCTGTGGAGTGAAACGTAATTGAGGACAAGGTCAAGAAAATTATACTTTTAATTTGCAGTCCTTTACACAAAAAAAATCTCCTTTTGTTATTATTTTAGTTTTATGAATCAGCTTCAGACAGTAGATCACAGGTTGAGACTCTCAGCCTTTGGTTGCGGTCATCATTCCACCATTTTTAGCCATTTAAGACAGGAAAGTGTGTTCACATTTGCTGGCAGCAGTTGAGGAAGTTGTGCTCGTTTTGTTGCTCTTGTTGACATTTTAAAACCTCTCGTTTAAAGCTTGTGACTCAAATCTACCAATGTCAGGCACCTATCTTATGTCTCAAGGATATAAAATGTAAAAATGTGTGAATAATGGTCATTATTCCTGATTTCTAAATATGTTCCAAGAAAACTGAATGGAAAGATTAATGCTAAATATAATTTTTATTTCTGTAACTTGCGTTGAAGGAGTTGGAGAGTAATAATAAAACACAAAGCAGTATTTCCATCAGAAACTTGCAAGACGGCCAAGCATAAACAAATAAACCCACCTGTTTCCTCCCACATCCCTCTGCCTGGCGATCTGGCTCTCCTTCTGTTTTTGCTGTCTGTCAGTAAAAGAGACGGTGGCATTTCCAGCTCGCAGACAGCTTCTCCCATCAGGCCTCATGACTGATGGGAGAAGTTCTGGGCATGCGAATGAATACGAGGGTGCAAATAAACGATTCTCGGCCCGTCCTTTAACACGTCCATCAATCCGTCTGACCATCCGGGCTGAATAAATATCTTTAAAGTTTGAATGCAGCACATATGCCAAAGTCAGTGACTGAAATCACAGTTGCCTAAAGCCATGTCTGCTGTGGAGATTTTGATCAGCTGTTACTTCACTCAGTACTTTGGTCTGTTGCAGTAAATAACAACTTAACTAAATGTGTTAAGTTTTGGTATGGATGTGCTGTGAATTTAATAGCATTGACGTCTGACTGATGTTTGGAGAGAGATTTACTTTTGGATATATTTTTACACTTTTGTGCTCTTACAGATGATCCCTTTTTAAGGTTTTGTTATGATCTTTTCAAGGGGAAGAGTGTTTTGTACTTTATGTCTTCTATGCTAAAAAAAAAAAGTAGAATGAAACATGATTATGTTTGTCTCATTCAGCAGAAATCGATAAAGTAGTACACTCCTTCAGATGTATGGATCAAATAGCACTTAGCAGAGGAACAGCAGTGTCTCTCCTACAGCCTATATTCAGTTTCCATGGTAACCAACAGTAATACCGTTTGATGGGTTGTGGAAGGCTTCAGTATTTTCATTACTTTCTGCATCTCATGAGTTCATCAGATTAGCTGTGGTGTGTTGTGTTAGGAATATATGAACAAAGAAAGTGTTGTAATCCTTTCTTTTACAGTCTATTACCCAATATTTACCAACTGCTTATAGCAACACACATAGAGGAGTAATGAAACCAAAAGTTGTTAAAAAATTATAAGCATTTGGCATTTAAAATAAAATAATCACTGTCTGTAAATATGTCCAACCCTTAAAATTCCCAAACTCATAGTTTTAGCTTCATGTGGTTTAAATTCTGTAAAATAAAATCTCCTAATAATCACCTTTTGCTATCCAATCATTAATCGATTAATCTAAAAAATAATCAACAGATCAGCTCAACGCTGTATTGATAAGTCCAGCAGAAAGGGCTGAACTTTTCACATGTTGATGTATCTTTTAGCTGCAGATGCATCGTTTGCTGCAAATAATCAAGTGTTCACTAAAAGAATGCTGTGTTGTTGCATTATTAGCAATGAAAGGTATATTTTTGACTTTGAAAAATAAATGTAATTATTAGTTTATTTGCATTTCTTAATGTATTTCTAATATAGTCTGCAGAACGTGCCATTTCTTTTATCCGATTAATCGTCAGAACAATCAATTACTAAAATAATCATTGTTTGCAACCCTAGAAATCATTTATCAACAGTGTTTTACAGCACACCATCCATTTTAACAGTTATTTTTATCTCTGAGTTTATACTTATATATATATAAAATGAAGACAGAACAAAATACAAAGCACATTTAAGCTCCTTAATCGTCCCAGCTTTCAGAAGTACTTGTGGGCCTGTGAGAGGAATCTGTCACAGCTACGAAAAGTGGGACAAAGGACTGTCAGTCACAAAAGAACAGGGGAGGGGACTAAAAAAATTATTCAGCCCCCCAAATTTGTCAGGCCTGACTTGAACTAACGATGGGTGAGATTCCTGAAGAGATCCTCCCCGTAGCAGAAGACTGTAAGTCTCTGTAGCCTTGAACAGAGAGAATGTGGTGGGTGTGAGCCGAGTCTGACAGCTTCCAGCCAAGCCTGCAGCGTCATGTTTCTCCACAGAGTGTAGACGAGCGGCTCTGCTGTCATGCGGACTCCTTTTACAACTGAAAATACTTAGATCAGAGGGCGATGGCAGCTCAGCTGGAACTGTCTGAGAAACCCCCTGCCCCACTCGCCGCCTATCTGCTTGGCTGACCACCCTGAGATATCTTCCAAAACACAATTTCAGGAGGCTGAATCCACAATGAGATCTTGTAAGGGATATTTAACTTACTTTTTTCTTTCTTCTTTTGCTTACTTGGTTTCCAGGTGAACACAACACAGTCTTGGTGCGGCACCAAACGCCACTTTATCTAACCGACAGAGGAGTGGCTGAGGTAGATGATAGATGAGACGCATAAGCCAGGGCTGAATTGTATGGGTGTGAGGCTTGCTTAAAATTCAAAATGGGGAACATCAGAGCAAAGCTGTCAAGCAGTGTGGAGGAGTCGAGATAATACAGAAGCGAGAGAGAAAAAGAAGGTAACTGTTGAAACATCAAGAAATCCAGCTGATTTGAAGTAAGCCCACCAGAAAGCAGAGGAGAAAGATGGAGATTCAAATGTGCTGGTGATTTGTCTTTTTTTCAACACCTTATTCTGCTCTGGCTTTTTGTTTTTCATTTTGGATTCACATCATCAATAATCGGTGTCGATAATAGCAACAGTATCTAGTGGAGCACTGACTGAAATTTCTGTAGAGAAGTCTGCTTGGATGTGTAGTTGAAACCAAGAGTGATGGGATAGGGAGTGATGCGCTTCAGTGGAACAGGCTTCTTTCATAAGTTCATAATTATAATTTTTTTGCAGTCATTATGTCCGATCTGGCTTCTGCTGGTGCAGAATTATGATGCATGTCTCACTTCAATTATGCAAAAATCAGGTAAAAAGTGACTGCAGACATTTGAAATCTATCGGATATGTATCGGATTTAGTTCCACATATGGAAGTGACACAGATCGTATTTTTTTGGGTGAAAAGATCGGAATGATATTGTCACCTACTCTTTGTTCTTTATGTTGCAAAAACATCTGATTTAATTACAATCTGCAGCTCCAATAATCATAATCATAATTCAACAAATGCAAAAGCATTTTCCTTTTTTTATGCAGATCTATCCTCCAGACTCTTGTTAAAGCAAACAAGGGAGGTGAAGGTCTTGGACACAGTGAATCATTTCCCAACCTGCAGAAATTGCATGCTAAAGCTGGCATGTTGTGTATTGTAGCTGCTATGTTTTACATCAAAACCCGGGTCCAGCTGGCAGTGATCAGAAACAATAGCAATGAAAAGGAGCGACAAGAATTCATCCTTTTGATAAGATTCTCTCAAACACACCTGCTGCCGGAAATGCCAGTAAATGTCATCTGTCTGTTTTAGGCTTGACAACATAAACAGAGACGTTCTCGTTTCTTTTTTTTCCCTTCCCTGTCTCACCTTCAAACCCAGCTGGAAGGACAAACAACAGAAAATCGCGGTTTGAATGAGTCGCAGGGAATTGAACCAGCTGTGTCTTTCACACTGGATAAATTGGGAACAGTGAAAGGATACAAAGACCGCTGGGCTATTCTTCATCCCTCAGCGATGTATCTTTGTAGCAAGGCCATAACAACGTGACTTGATTTTGTCATTCTTAGTTTTTCTTTTACATTAGATCAATCAGTTTTTATTGTGCTGCAGAAATAAGCCAAACTGTTGACCATAGTGACATCAATCATGTATAATTTTGTGATTTGAGCCCATGGATTATAGAAAATGACCAACATCACTCCATAGTGAACTGATGAAGTCGTGCAAAAAACAAAAATTTGCAATATTTCCTGCTGAATGTTGTTCAGAAAAGCTTTATTGTATGGCATACTTTTTCATTTTTGCTTCATTGTTGTGTGTTAAACAATAACCATTTGAATGTTTTTTGTCTTTTACACTGGAGGTCGGATTCATTTTTTATTTTAGGAACAGATATTTGTGTCATGATGCGCAAAAAGAAAGTGCACTCAGTTTTTGTTTTTATCTTAAGAGAAGGACTAATAAAACAGAGTGCAACGGCAGTGTTTAATCTTTTACCACAGAAGAAGAGTACTTGGTTAATTTAATAAAAATGCTATTAGTAATTTTAAAGCTTTAAAAAGATTATTGCCAGTCAATTTACAAAAGTTCTTTCTCTTAAGCTCAAGTGATAGAAATAGCAGAAGGTAGTACGATTTCAAAAGTAAAATTGTTTCTGATTTAGTCCTGAAATTTGAAAAATATTGTGATTGATTTATTGTCCAGCCCCAATTTCACCATATTTCATATGTAATCCAAATAAAAATGGAAGCAAATCCTGTCTTCAACACTGCTTGAAATTACTGTCATGCCTTGCAGAAATCGCCAAACGTCGATATATCTGAGCAGATCTCACTGGATGACCTCTGTGTGACCATCAACTACAAGATTTTGGTGACTGACACACTGGCTGTAAATATTGATTTAAATTGTGTAGCAGCTGCAGAGGATATCAGTAGGTAGGCTGCTAAATTTACAGTAAAACAATAAAAACGTTCAAACATGCAACATGTACTTCTTTTCTGATTCTGTGAAGTGTAGGCGCATGACCAGGCTCACCCCTCCAAGGCTGTCAGGACCTGCGAGAACCACTAACATGATGGGAATAGACTGATACCAGGTCGTTTTTTTTCCACGGAAGTCTTGTTCTATATAAAGGTCAGCAGTGCAAAGCTATTTTCGAGGAGGGGGAAAAAAATCACACCCACGGCTTTGGGAATACTAGGAGAAATGTCTAGAGAGATCAGAAACCATTTCGTTGTCACTGACCGATGCACTCACAAACACTTCTATACACTCAGATATATCACATCAGACACAAAGAGATGGAGGAGTGTGCAGAAGGAAGAAAAATGCTGTTCCAGTTCAGCAGTCAAGCGCCTCGCTGCTCTGGCTTCTTAAATTGACAATTTTCTCAAACTGTTATCCTGAAAGATGAGGGAGCTTCCTTTATATGCGCCTGAAGAGACGGCTCTGCGGACAGGTAAGCAGGTGTTTACTCACAAATGAGGCACGCACACTTTTCACAAGTCCTGGACAGAAATTAAACCAGTTGAATAAGATCTCGCAGCTGGAAAGAGGACAGCTCAGCGGTAAGATGTGGAGACCAATTTCATTTTTCATTTCATCTGTGTCCTCGCTAAATTGTCACAATATAATTTAAAATGTGAAAATCTCACTGCATAAAACCAGGAATCTAAAACCACAGTAATAAGGCTTATTGAGCAAGTGAAAATTTTATAAAAAGAAAGACTCTTGCTCCCTCTAGTGGCTATTTTTTGGATGGTTTCATCATTCATTCGTGTATTTCTTTTTTTGTAAACTGAAAAAATAATTCTAAAATATTTGAGAAAGTAGTAAGTAGTATTTTTTTATTATTATTATTGGCATGAACAAAAACATTAATAGAAAATATGAAGATAACTTACTCTGGGAGAGACAGCTGGTGATAGGAACTGGCTGCGCTCATTATGGACATGGACACATGAACCCCCCTGGATCATACGTGACCTTCGTCACCAGCTTCATCTTCTATCGCAAATTGTAGCGATAGAAGAGTCAGAAATGTCTCAGTCATATCAATAGCGTGACACCATTGCTCATGTAACAAATTAATAATGAGCAATGGTTTTCCTGAGCCACCTTTAAGCGCAACATGAGTGCTACGATGCACATAGGTTTTAAACCTGTGCTGCAGCTTCGTCTCAAGTGAAGGTGAACTTTCACTAAGGTCAAGGTGACCTGTTAACGAGCTTATATAGCGGAATTTAGCCTGAAATATTTCCGGCAAAAAACCTGAAATATTTAAAAAGGTACAACAGTAAATTCAATCTGGATCAACTCACACAGAGAGAAAATATCAGTTAGAAGAATTTAATGATACAAAAGTTCTTTGGCGCTCGAACCCGGTAGAAGACTTCTGAGCGCTCAGATCCTCACCTACCCTGAGGATCACCAAGGGTAGGTGATCGGATCGTACGAAGCTCAGGGTAGTCTTCCCCCCCGCGTCCGAATCCTGGTGATGGAGCGAGGCCTAGAGGTGAAGGAGTTCGGAGGGAGCCTGGAGGGAGTCCGTCAGGATGAAGGTGGAGAAGGGGAGGAGGTGGGTCGAAGCACGGCTGACGAGCAGGACGCCCCAAGGCGGCAGGACTGTTTAAAGGGATCCATAAACGACGATTGGCTGGAGCGGCACGAGCCCCTGGGTCCTGATTGGCAGCAGCGGAGGCGTGGTGAGTGGATGATGCGGATCAGCTGTTCAGTCTCCCAGTCTGAATTTTTGCTTAAGCTTCACATGTTTGAAAAAGTTCAGTAGTAAATGACAAAATTCCAAAACCAAACTCAAACAACCCCAGATCCCGACATTATCTTTGTTTTTGCTACAAAAAAAGGACATGACAATTTATTTGTATGCTTATTATTATTGATATAAATGTTACAGACACATTGTCACCATAGTGATAGAAAGAAGTTCTATCACTAGCTTCCAGATGTTGCTGTTGTCTTACATGGATCAGGCTTTTTCTTCTGTGTGGATTTGCTGATGACGCTTCAGCCCTGAAGCATATCTGAACTTCTTCTCACACTGTCTGCAGCTATAGGGCTTTTCACCAGTGTGGCTTCGCTGATGACGCCTCAGGCCTGAGAAATCTCTGAATCTCTTCTCACACTGTCTGCAGCTATAAGGCTTTTCACCAGTGTGGCTTCGCTGATGATGCCTCAGGCCTGAGAAATCTCTGAATCTCTTCTCACACTGTCTGCAGCTATAAGGCTTTTCACCGGTGTGGCTTTGCTGATGACGCTTCATGCTTGAGAAATCTCTGAATCTCTTCTCACAATGATTGCAGCTATAAGGCTTTTCACCAGTGTGGATTCGCTGAAAAAGTACAATAATAAAATTTAGAAAAAGACATAGCATAATTCAGCAGACGCAGAATTAGGGAACAGATTAGGGAAAAATAGGTTAGATTGAGATGATTGATTTGACTTATTTTATTTTTTCTCCTACTGAAATTAAGTTGTATAGACACTCGCAAAATTGCCTTGCTAATAAATATTTAGCATAAAGAAAAATGTAAAAGATGTTGTGGATAATCAATGAATATGTCGCCTTCAAATTCTTTGATGGTCGTAAAATAGCTGTGACGTTATTTAGAGAAAAAAGTGAAAAACGTTTTATACTTTGCTTTTAGCCCAAAACTATATGTAAAACAAAACCCTTGGGACTCGCCTGAGTTATTAAAACCAACCTGGCTCAGTAACAAGAGCACATTGTAACAAAGAGAAAGAGCGACCATTAACAGGTATGCTCAGGTGTGTGAAACTAGTTGAGCCTGCTCAGTCTGGCTAACTCACAGGGGGAAGAAGGTTGGGGCACCTGGATGGAGGTCATTAGGAACCTGGCGAGTCTTTCTCGACACGCCAGCTTAAACAGAGTTTTCCTCAGTTCTGGACAGGGTAATACCCAGCAGATTTAGGAAACTCAATTTACCCAATAGATGGAGAGCTGGTAGCACGTCTCACCCTCTCAGAGGGAAAAGTAGAGATAGAAGGGCAGTGAGGTGTGCAGCAACAACAGAGGAGGAAGTTGGAATCGAACCAACAACCTTCCAATCACATGACAATTACTCTACCGACAGAGCGACAGTCGGCCGCTAATAGTATACAATAGAACAATTGCTTGAATTTCCACAACAAAATGACAAGAAATGTACCAGTAATGTATTTTTTAATCTATTTTTCTTGTCATTGAGTTGAAAACTATCCTATATTTTTACTTAATTCTCCACAAATATCTACATTGTTATGAATGATTATTTGAAGGCAGATTCAGGTTTTAGTTTTTACATTTAACCCTTTAAGCAATTATTATATTTTTGAAGAGTTGTATGATAAATAACACATGCACAGAGAGAACATTCAAACTAAATGCAGAAAAACTATTAAAAACACACAAAAAAAAGTAGCACTCAGTTTCCCACAAATTTTAATAACAAACCTCTTCCAGTGATGTCACTGTCCTGGTAACACCAGCCTTCTCTTCCAATAGATGTTCCTCCATTTCAGTTCTACGTAAAACAGACATTCAGAATATGTAAAATAGAACCGACTTTATTTGCATAGCAGTGGCAACAGTTTCAGTTGAAACTAGATATTTATAAGAGACATCTTGACTTCACACATTATGATTTTAAAAGTCTTAACTTCCAGCTTTATGTCAGCTAGCTTTACCAAAGTTAAATATTTTCCCTAATTTCTCAGAAAAGTTCTAATTTCTGTTTTTATTTTAAAAGGTTTTCATAAGTTATGCTAACTATCCAATTAAACAGATGCTTTGTAAACTCAGTTATGTTAACAGTAATAAATGAGAATCTTGAAACAGAGGGATGATTTCAGCTTTGCACATTTAAGTTTTAGTAATGACATGATTCTACATATATCGCAAAGTGAATTATTAAACATTAGCATGAATTATTACAAATATAAGTGATAAATAAATAAGCCTTTACTTACAATATCTTTGACAGACCTCTTCAGATGATCTTTTAAAAAAATATTTACATTTGACAGATGCTCTTATGGTTTCCATGGTAACATTGTTCAAAGGATTACATCTCCATAAACATTTTAACTCTGTGTATTTTTTTAAACATTCAGCCATCTTATTAATGCATTCTCACTGATAATATTAAAGAAAAAGAAAAACATAATAATAAAGAATAACAGGAACTTCATAAGTGGGAATGCAGCAACGCACTCACTGATAAAAGTGTGGAGTTACTGACTGAGGGGTTTTGATGACATGCAATGATAGATTTATGCCTAAAAAGTATATTTTTATATATTGTGATAAATACTACAAAATGGCATTAAAGTATTTTTATTTGCATAAGACTTAACATGACATTTCTGTACTAAAGATACTTTTTATTGGAAGTTTCAATGAAAATTAAAGGACAAATAAGGATGGGAAACCTTTTAATGTAGTTGTTACTTCTTCCCTATGACCAGCAGGTGGCATTATTAGTCAAAAATCAAATCCCAAAGCATCACCTTAAGAAATGTGCAGAAAATTTTAAGCAATGACACTTTTTTTTGTTGTTGAAAAAAATACATTTTATTAAAGAAGTAGGGTGGATTATTCCCAACATTTACATTACTTTACGAGCTACAGGACCAGACAGCGTACAAGTCCTGACCCCAATTCAGTCAGGTTACACTCATCAGAGAAATGTCTGCACCTTACCAAAGTATACCTGCTCTGATGGGGGGGATGTGACTATTACCAAAAACCTGAAATATTTCCTCCACCTGCAGAAGTAAAAGATTTGTCACCAAACGGCAGTGCTGTCGAACACGTACCGTTCGGCACCAAATGAACTGCTACTTTTGAAATATTGAAGAGAAACTTGAGGTGTTGAAGCAAGTTTTTAAACCATCCCTGATGTTGGATCACGGCTCCCTCACTTCGTGATCTACATTCGAGACTTATCTTGAGTAAATGTAGCGGACCTAACTTAAATGCTCGATTATCACAGCTGGAATAGACGTGCTTTTGAAAAATAAGCTGTCCAAGTAAACATCTTCTGACAAATACTTATTTAGACATTGATTTTTTTTGTATGTAAAAATATGTACAATTTAAAAAAAGAAATAGTTCCTGTGGTGACGAGATGTGAGGTTGTTTTGTTTTGATGATTGTATTTAATGATAAGCCTCTGAGAAGGAAGGAACATTTACAGTTTAAAATGAAAAGGAAAGAAACACATTTAAAATACAAATTAAGTCATTTCAGATTCCTTATTTTGTTGAAAACTATAAATAAATAAATTATGAAGGCTATTTCAAAGGATTAATTCTGCCCTTAGGTTCTCTGTAAATCCGAGGGTGTGTCTTAAATCTCATATGATTGTGAACAAGCTAAACTGACAAAGTAATCAGCTTTTAAAAGGGCACACATCACTATTTATTTTTTTATTGAGGAGAAATTCATTGTTCGGCTGTTTACTTCCATGTTTTCAGCACAGATCAAATTCTTCCATCAGTACAGACACTACGCTATCATCCACATAGACAATCGATTCCTATTTTAAGACTGTTAACGTGAGAAAAATATTTGTAAAGGACCGATCTGTTTTGAAAAAGGAAAAAAAAAAACATTAGAAGAGCTGATTGTAATTGATGTTTCACACTTTAAATATCTTATTTGCTTTGACTCTATAAATACGATATACGCCCTTTCAAGAGAAAATGAAAAATATTACAATCAGATCCTGATTGTAAATAAAAAATCCCCAGTTTGTTCCTTCAGCTGCCACTTCAGCTTGGTTTTTTGGTTTTCTCTAAACTACTAAAACTGTTTAAAAAAAAAAAAAAAACTCTCGACAGATTTACTGAAGAATAGTACTAACAGTTAATAGATTGTATTATTTTAATAACCTCTATTAAAACAAAATGGAAAAGAAATGCACCTCAGATTCAAATTGGTCGCCCTCCAGTGGGAAGACAGAAAGCCACATGTGGATGTGTAGAGAAGCTTCAACTCAGACATACACTTTTGTTTTACACTATGTACAAATGTGTGTGTTGGGACAGGACTTGGCAACCAGGCTGAGAAATAGTTTTCCCTCCTTTAGTAAGGCATGCCATGTGAAGTGACCTGGACAGCTCAGTCCGACAGCTGCGTCTTTCATCTCCTCGTTCAAACTAAAATCGTTTTTTTTTTTTCAGAATTCTCATTTCAAGCCCAGATTCTGTGAGGGTTGGTCCGCTCCAGATGCTTTTCCCTTTCATGGCGTCTCCAGAGCGGTGGGCGGAGGCGGCGTGTGTGCGTGAGGTCACACCCCGTGCTGCGATGGGAAGTGTCGCCTTCCGAGCTGCGGTCCTCACGTCAGATGTTTGACAGACGTCGCCCTCTGGTGGCACCCAGCGACGCCCGCAGCCTCGGCTCTCTGGCCCTGATAGAAATTCAATCAAAAAATTCAGAAAAGTGGTTTCGCTGCAGAAAATGCTGAGGTGAAAACACACATTTCTTCTCAACTAATCGACTATTGGATGCTTTATATTTTCCCAATAGCGGAAAAAAAAAAATCTGCCTAAAGTGTCCTGCTGTTGCTCTAAGAGCCCTTCAGCCTCACCTGACTCCTCAGTCCTCTGTCGGTCAGTTGAAAAAAGGAAACACAAGTGAAATTAAAAAAAAAAAAAAGCTAGGTGTAAAACAGAAACTTCCCCACACTCCCTGATCCCTAAGGTGTTGTGTGTGTGACCTTGTTTCAATTAGGAGATAGAACTGATTTCAAAATCAATCAGCTGTAAATGTAGATAACTTTGAGTTTCAGCAGTCGGACCTGTAGTGCTCGTTGAAGTCCAGCCTGAAACTGAGGAAGCGCAGACTCTCATCTGAACTGGTCATCAGCAGCACAAGGAACTGCTGGACGATGTTCTGAACAAATGGAAGCAGGAAGAAGTCATTAGCTGCTGGATTACCCAAACATGGAGTCGGATCTACGACGGGGAAAGTCGGACAGAACCTGGTAGAAGTGGGTGAGGATTCGCAACTGGGATCGCAACTTCGGTATGTTGTCCTGAAACTCCTGCATCCGCCTCTTCTCTTCCGCTTCCTGTTCTGCTGTCACGCCCCATTCGCCCTGAACCAGCAGACAGACATCAGTCCTGATGGGATACTTCACTGTTCATGTGGATAACTCTTAAAAACCTCTTCAGCTCTGCAGATTTTAACTTTTAACATGTTATTTACATTGCATGATACATTTTGCTTTTGGAGCACATTGGCATCCCAGAAAAAGCTTTTGAGCTTTAGAGTTTATGACCACTGATATCAATGACCAGGAACCGCCATCAGATGTATGGAAGTCTGGTAGTGACAAAAAAAAAAGAAAAAACAAAAAAGGGGCATATATTTTGATTGTTTTGATTTTGTTGTTTTTGTTTTTTCAGTAAAATATGCCTACATTTTACACTGGACTTTCAAAAATACTCTTGAATTGGACTCAAATATTGCAATTTATCTGTATTTTAAAACAAATCAAAAACAAGCAATTTTAGACAATAAAAATAAGTTAAAGTTAAGATACAAAAATCCTCATTTTTGTAAATGGTGCCACGCTTTACCAAGAGCAAAAAAACCTAAAAATCACATTTACTAAAACTTCTGTAAATGTGTTTTAGTTTACCTCAGCTGCATCAATCTTGAAATGTCCACAGGTAGATCTGTAGCCTTATTTATATTTTTAAACAATTTATATACTGTACAACAAAAAAGAAATCCAAATAATTTTATGTTCCATCATTTTCTCTGAAACTATAGCACCTGAGGTGATATTTACTTCTGATGGAGTCTCCCAAATGTTAGTTATACCTTTATCTTAAAATTAATCTAATTTAGTTTTTCTCAGCAGGAACCTTGTGGCGCTTATAAGGTTATCATCCTTGCACATTTAAAGCACTGATGTACATTTACCCATGCCTTTTTAAAAAAATATATCTTCCCAAAGAAAGGCAGATCTGTGTGCGTTTCAGCTCATCTCCACGTCTCACCTCCTCTTCCCTCTGCCGCTTCTTCTCCTCAAATTGCAGCCTCAGGGTGAGCTCCTCCAGCGCTGAGCGGTACAGGGAGTCCTGCGCATTTTGAAACTCGATAATTTGGTCAAATATGGCCCTCAGCTGGTTCAAGAGGGACTAGACGGAGAGATAAAAGCAGGAATGAGTCCAGTGAGTCAAAAAAAGGGGGAGGAGGGATGAAACGGAGTAGAAAACGCTGCGTCACCCTGCTGTTGTTGTCCAGCAGACATCTGGAGATGATGGTGTCCAGGAAGACGTCGTGGGCAGCGATGATGTGGTCGAGGTCCTGGGCCTGCTGCACTTTGTTCCACAGCTCGTCCCATGAGCACTCCAGCACCTACACACACACACAGTTTATAGGAGTCAAGTTGGGCACTCGTAAGATGACAAAGATGCACAACTCATGCTTCCATAACTTCTTTTAATATTTAAAATCCACTTAATGAACAATGTGATTATTTCAAAGCAGCATGTCCGTCTGCAGCTGCTGGTTTTCTGTCTTGCAGAGCATTGCGGTGGCAGCAGAGCTAACGGTCTGACCTCGAAGGTGATGTAGTACTGCATCTGGTGGATGAAGTGAACCATTTCAGAGGCCAGGATGTGACATTGGTGCAGCACACCAGAGAGCTCTGGAGGGTGAGGGAGGACAGGTACAGACAAATTACCCATAAAGTCAAAACAAGGTAAAATTAATCAATTACATTTTTGAAAAAAATCAAATGAGTGTGATAATTTCCATCCTAATATTTTCTGAAGAGCAATATTCTTTACACAGACTTCATAATCTGTTTCAGTTATGTTTTCGGCTGCATGTTTTTTTGTTTTTTTTTACTTGCGTTTTATTAATCGTTTTTGGTCATTTCATTTACATTTTTGGTTATTTAAAATGCCTTCCAGTTCCAGTGTTGAGTGTTCTTCGATCAAAGTTTATTGGTCTTTGAGTGAGCAAACAAGCAATACGTTTCTTGGAAATGGTCTCAAAACAACAATATTATCGCTCAATAATTTGTGGGACAATTTATCATTCCGCAAAATTTTGTTATGGTGACAGACCTTCACCTTGTTAAAGAATCTGCTTCGCACTTTTTAAAAGATTGTTTTAAAAACTAGTTTTCTTTTTTTATGTTTCTTAAATCAACAGTTAATATGAGGGCATCAGTAAAGAGTAAAACGCATTAATGCCTCAGGTAGTTTAACACATTTTTGTGTGCATATGAAGAGCTGATTGAATTCTTAATAAGCATTAACCTTCAAAACAAAGTGTAAAGACTATTTGAGCAGGATGGTGTGTGTGTGTGTGTGTGTGTGATGTACCAGGCATGGTTTTGAGCAGCTTGGCGTTGCACATCTGTCCCTTCCAGATGTCCGTCAGTGTGTACTCCATTCGCTTGGCTCTCCACAGGAAGTTAAACACTCTGAGGTAGTGGCCCATACACTCTCTGGTGAACACCTGATGACCATAAAGAAATATATCTTAGAAGCAGATTAACGTTTGATCAATAAGTGATTTTCAGAGATGGGCGTTACTGTTGCAATGGGTCCATCAACGTGATAATCCAGACTGAAAACGTCCCAGCCCGTATCACCGGGAGACACCTGAAGCCAAAACGTAGGCACAGCGCCACCTATCAGCAACAATCTAAAAGAAATGTTTGGATTTCTCACGACGAAAACGCAGGAGTACCTCCAGCAGGCGAACGTCCAGCCTCTTTAGGATCTCTGCGTTGTCAAACTGCGCGTTGGTGGCTCTGACTGCCGTCTCCAAGATGCCTGTCAGGTTGTGTTGGTACAACGTGGTGGCGGGTCGGGCGAGCTCAGGTCTGCCAAGAAACGACTCAGTTACACTCCACGTCCCGGCTGGACGCTGGGACAGTTTGATCATTACAGAAGGCAAGGAAGGTCAGACTTTAGCAGGTCCATGAGGTGCCTGATGAAGTCTCCCTGGCCCAGCAGCAGGTATCTCCTCATGGCCTGCAGGTGCTCCAGCAGCAGGTAGTTACGGTTCAGAACGTCCAGCAGGTATTTGCTGGTGTCGAAGTACGCCGCGTCGATTTTCTCCTGGAAAGCTCCTTCCAGGTCAGACAGCAGCTCTGCAGCTGCAGGAGAGTGGAGAGAAGAGTCAGATCCACACCGTTGTCTTAACTCAAAAATAGCATATTTATTTATAAAAGCACTTTTCATAACAGCCAGGTTTAGTTGCGAAACACGTGCTAACAATTTACATGATAAAAACAACGCAAAAAAGAAGAAGAAAAAAACAACATTAAATTACAAAGACAAGTATTGAAAAGCTGTAATCCAGACTAGAATTAATCTGTTTTGTCTAGAGATGACACAATTAATCAGTTATTGAAATAAACATCAGCTAATTTAATAGTTAATTGAATGTTAGCTGGTGTATACAAACTTGAAATCAGGCCATTTTCTTAAAAATAGAGCAGTAATTAACCCGTTTAATCCCAAAATTTTTCCTGCAAATTAAGTGCAGGAAACTTTTTCCTGCACTTAAATTTTGTAGAAAATTTAAGTGCAAAGACTAAACTAATTGCCTTTAGTCAAAAGAATTGTTCTAGAGCTTCCAGAAGTTAGAAAATATGTCTGGCAACAATTCTTGCCTTAAATGTGTTAAGTCAAAACTGTACAAAAATGTATACATTTTAACATTTAAGACAATAATAAAAATAAAAGATTAAAATAAGGAGATAATGAGAAGATAGTTTATGGAAGAAAAAAGGTGGACTTGTCAGATGATGCATGAACTGAGCATGATCATGCCTCTGATAAACAAAACAGAAGGTAGTAACCTTGACTGGATTTCCAGTCAAACGTATCAATATTTTCTGCGATACACCTGCGTGCTGCGCAGGAAAAGCTGCAGATCAAACCGAGTCTGGATCAATGAATTCTGGCTAAGTAGAACCGGTCTGGCCTCCGCAGTCAGAAGGGCAGAAGGATGAAGCCGGTGAGCGGTAAAAGCATCGATCCCTGCCAGTCCACTAACATTGGTCAATATGACCATCAATACAGAATGGACAGTGATGTCATCCGCATGCCTGACTCCACAACAACACTGGAGAGTTCAATATGTACAGTGCTGTGAAAAAGTATTTAGTCCCTTACTTTATAACGCATTTTTCCAGTTCTTTTTGTCATACTTTTCAAAAATAAATCAAAGGAAAAATAGTATTTTAGAAAGTACGAGAGGGAAAAAAAGAGCAAAAACAGAAGAAGAAATCTAAACAAAGCGAGAGTCTCACCATCTTTTGGAGTGTCGGCAGGTTTGGACGCTGGAGTGATTTTGCCCGGCGGCGTTCTGTCATGACAAACTTGATGCAGGAAGTTGATAGATTTGCCAATCAGCAGAACCTAAAAATACAACAACAAAAAAAGAAAGAAAAAGAAAAGAAGATAATTGGTTCTTGTGGAGATTTTCTGCTGTTTTTTGTCATGGAGGCCTGTGAGCGTTTACCTTGCGAGCCTGGTCCATGGTGATGAACGAGGGGATCATCGACTTCCTGAGGGAATATTTGTCGTGCCACAGACGATCTGTCTTCACATTTGGGTCTGACGCTACAAAGAACTACAAGCAAACAACAAGATTAAAAGAGAAAAGATTCTTTTGAAACCATTATACAACAAAGATTAACTGCAGTGTGGCTTAGAAAAAAATCACGTATCCACCAGAGAGCCTGTTTTAAAAGAGCATTTTGCAAAAATACTGTTTTATGGTATTTCTGTGATAACCAAAGCAAAATGGTGCATAATTGTGTAGTGAAAACAAACCAAAAAGACATTAACTTTTATTTTTTTACTAATATCTGAAAGGTGTGGCATGCATTTGTGTTTAGCCTCTTTAATAAAATTCAATGCAACCACATGCCTTGGGAAGTCAACCAATTAGTAAAAAATATGTAATTTATGACACAATTTACTCTGCAAAAACTCAATCTTACCAAGTTTTTTTTTTATCTAGTATCTATAGCAAATATCTTAAAACACTTGAAATCAGACAAAATGAGCTTACAAGTAAATTTTCAACAAGATACAGAAGCTTGTTTGAAATCAATAATTTCTTGATATTGATGAAAAAGTATTAGTTCACCTGGCAAATCGTTTCAGTTATAAAATCAAAAAAATGTTTTGATGCAAGTGAAAAAAATCTGCCAATGAAACTCACTTTTTAAAATCAATATTAAGGAATTTGCCTATTTTGTGCTGAATTTAGTCCTATTTCGAGTCTACTGATATTTGCACTAAAAACTAGACAAAAGTACAGTTTTTTTAGTGTAAAACTAAAACTGGAAACTTTTAGTACTTACTGGTAATTTATCTCCATCCTAGTCAATTTGCTTATTCTAATATGTATTCATATTATATTTTTCAGCTTACATTTTTATTAGGATTCGATTTAGCTCCACTCACTCACCAGTTCCAAACTAAAAAAATAACTTTAAATATTTTTCTAAAAGTCAGAACGTGTTACATTTTTCATGTCTTATCAACCGAGGCTTACTGGGTGATTTTTACTCTGAAAGGTTTAATAATTTAATTTGGATCGTCTTAAACACAGCACTTAAATCCATTCCAGCGCAACAGATAACTGCAAATCCATAAATAACCATGCGAGAGAGGCTGAGGGGGTGAAAAGGAGACGCATCCATCATGGTGGTCTCCATTACGCTGCTCTCATCAATTCTCTTTTAAGAGGCGGTCGTTTTCTCCTCTCCAGCTCCAACTAATGCCGCCATTCGTTGGGGTCAAACATCAGAGCATTTGAAGGGAACAATGTTCCTGAAACAAGCCATAAACTCTTAACGAGTTTTTTCTTCAAAAAGGACCTCGTTAAGCGCGGCGTTCAGGAGCGTTTCAGTACACCGATCAGACGTGGCCCAAACAGGAAACGACCGTACCTCGTGGTACGTGTCCTCCAGCTCTCCGTCGTATATCCACCTGTAAAGGAAATTGAGAATGGGGTGGGACACCAGGCTGAGGATGTGCTGGACCAGCGCTCTCATCTGCGGGTCTCCTGTCTTCCCGTAGGCGTGAACTGCAGAGGCCAGCTCTCCTCCCTTACGACCTGCAGACACACACAGATCTGGTCACGTAAAGATGAACGTACCGCATAAAGCCGCAGGAGGATCTTGACCCACCTTGGCAGTAGTCGACGAGGGCCGCCAGCGTTTTGAGTCGCACTTTGGGGTCATACATCCAGACCAGAAGCCTCCTCAGAGTTAAACTGCTCTCTGTGCACATGTTCACACCCTGCTCATCCTCTACCTGCAACTAAAACCGCACAAACATCAACGATACAGCGATTTCAGAGATACTCCACACGCAGTCGGTCTGCGCGTTTACCTGTGAGTGGAGGACGGAGAGAAGCCTGTAGTATTCCTTCAGCTCTTGATGAAGCGACGCACAGAAGCTCTGCATGGTTCGCCATTAATAGAGGATTAATAAAGAAGAAGAAACGCAGGAAGGACAAAACGAATGCATGACAAACCCAAACACACCTGGCCCACCAATCCAAAGGCCCGGTCTAGGGTTCTGGCGTCGGTGTACTTCCTGACTTTGTTGTGAAGCCAGCCGAGTTCAGACAGTCTGCTGCTGGTGTCCCTCAGGGACTTGCATAGCACCACCTTGAGAGGCAAAAGCATATAAAGTTGATATAAATGTTATTTCCTTCTGCACCTAGAAGGAAATAGAGGCTGTGTTTTTGTAGGGCTGAAACGACTAAGCGGATTAATCGTGATGAACTGATGATTGAAATAATTGTCAACAAATTTAGTAATCGATTAACTGAAGTATAGACTCAAAAAAGACCATTTTCTGAAAGAATAACAGACTCAGAGCAGTAATTAAGCTAGAACGATACAAAACGTGATATACATTATGATGAAAACACGTTTGTCTGGAAATATGTTCAACCCAAAACTCCTCAGTGGCACAGATTTAGCTTCACCTGCTTCAATTTTACTACAGTAATCTTATGGTTTTGCATATTAAGCACAAAAATGTTTATTTTCTACTTTAAACAATATTTTTTCTTTTTTTTTTGCATCGTTTAATGTATATCTAATGTGTATAAAGGCTTAGGTTAAGTGAAAAATCTGTAGAATAGTAGTATATTACTTCTTATTTATTATATCATTTAAGTAAGTAAGTTTGTGTTGCCTTTGCAGTTGATGAGGCTTAGTCATACATTTACCTTGAGCAGCTGGCATTAATGGAGAACTAAAATTGCTGCAGCTTCTATCAAGTAGCCAGTACACTTTAGAATGCCCACTAAGCATCAACAGACTGGTTTCCCAGCAGGAGCATAGTTCACATTTAATGACGCGTCAAATTTTCATCTGCTTAACAAATCCTTTTATCTGGGAAGCTTTGTGGCGAGGCTAAGTAGGAGAAAAACCCCTGTCCAAAATACCTCCATCCTTGGAGGTATAATTTATTTATGTCTCCTGAGGGAGTGTGTCCTGATGGAGCACATCGACCAGAGGCCTATGTTTAGCCCCACAGAGAGAAAACGGAACCAGTCCCACTAGCAGCCTTCGCATCGATGGCATGACAACAAAGCGGCAGGAGACGGAGGGGGAGACAAAATAAATCGACAGAAGAGAAAACAAAACAAGAGACGCTGATGATCGACTTGCTGAAGCGCCGTCAACAATCATCTAATCCCATCGTCCACTCTGAATATCGTGTCCAGATCTCCTGATCAGTAGAGAAATTTCAGCTTCAGAGCTTTCAAACGTTGGCCTACCTTGCTGTCCATTTTGTAGCCGTTGTCCTGGGCGTTCATCTTGATGAACTTGCCATCTATTCCCTGGAAGACGTAGAGGATGTCCCGCACCAACGCCGCCTCGTTAACCTCACCTGCAGCGGCAGAAGAAGATGACGATTGGTCAAAGCTGGAGATGTGGTTTAAACCAAAAACGTTGAGACGTAATACAAAAAAATAGAAATTGGTCTAAACAGTTTAAGACACGTCTGCTTGAAAACAACATTTTAAATGTTTATTGCCACAGCAACTTAAGGGTCATGAGGCAATATAACTAATGCAGAAAACGCTCTTCCTAATCTATTTTCTAATTTTAGATTGGCAAAATTATGTTTAAAAAGTAAAAGTTCTCGCTGTAAAAGCTCAGCAGAAAATAGTTGAAAAGTTACATTTCTGGTGTTGCAACAGAAGTGGGCCAAGCAGAGACCTCCCCAGCACCTGCAGCCCTATACTTCATGTTGCAGAGACATTTTGGGATTATATTTTTTTGGGGTTAGTGACACTGACAGTTATTTCTGTTTTTCCTTAGTCTGCTTCTGTGAGTTAAATTACTACTAAGGTGACATCAATAACTACTTCAAAACAATATTTAATGCTTTAACAAAGTATTTATTTAAAAGAAAAATCTTGATCCTTATTAGTTTTGTGTCTTTGTTCACATTACTCACCAGCTGCATCACCATCTCTGCGAGGTCGGACCGGTCTGATGGTTGGCACTTGTGGCCCGAGGGGTGGCCGGGTTGTGGGCGGAGCCAAGACGGCTGAGGGGGAGGAGCTTATAGGGAGCGCCCAGGCTAACCGTGAGCCTAGAGACTGAGAAACTGCAGCTGCAGACTGGGAAGGTTGACTGGAACACACAAAAAGGTTCTGGTTTGTACTGGGAATAATCTGAAGCTTTGTTGGATTACTTATTGAGAAAAAAATTGAAAAAATACTCAAAAGCGGCAAAGTTTTGTTTGAAAAATGTTTTTTTAATTCATTTTTGAATTTATTATTATAAAGGAACCCTGACATAAATCTAACAGAGTTCTCGTATCTAATTTCTTGCAAAACATTAAATAATCTCCTTCCATCTGCAGCACTTTGCACCATTAAGGTGTAGCCATACATTTCACATTAGAAAACCTTGATGTCGCTCCTTCCCAATTAAAAAGTGAGCCCAGAGTGTTTACTGGTCACTTTTTACCTGAAGGTCTCCTGCATCATTAATGAGAGCAAATGGGATGAAATGGCCTTCAGATGCCTCATAAACCTGTTATAACATCTCCGGCTAAGAGGTGAGAGCTAATTGGTTCTTTTTGCATCTTGACTTCTACAGAAACATCAGATTAACAACTTTCTACTGGAAGCCTCTTAGGTGAGGTGTAAAGATAACAGGTGAAGCATAAACATCAACCCTCACCCAGCAAGCAGTGGCGGCGGCGTCGGTGTGGGTCCATTCAGCGTGTAGACCCCTAGACTGGAAATCCCACTGGTCCCAACGCTTCCGGACAGGCCGGCGCCCCTCTCGCCGTAGCTCAGGGCTAAGCTCTGGGGTCGGGTGCAGTAGAACGGGGTGGAGTGCGCGTCCCTGGGGAGGGCTTGGGCAAAAAGCGCCCCGTAGTTTCCAACCTGAGGGAAGTCAGTTTCAGCCATCTTTAAATTCACTTTCAGCTGATGAACAGCGTAGGATCGTAAAGCTGTGTGGGCGTTTCTCCTACCCTGCTGGAAGGCTTGCGGGGATCTTCAGAGAGGCTGAGCAGCAGGTAGAGAACCGACCAGCGGTGTTTCAGAACACCCTGACAAGCAGCAAAACATAGATTAACAGAAATGTTTACAGAGGTTAGCCAAAGCTAATAGGAAACACAAACCTGCGTCTGAAGCTTCCTGTGCAGCTCTGAGAACAGAGCAGCTTCTGCTTCTCTCCTCTGCCGCAGCACTGCAAAGGCAACAAAAACAAAAACCTCCTGTCACTGCTAAAATAAGTTTCTGCTGCTGCTTTGTTTGAGTTCTTGCACTTTACTTAAACGTCCGATTTAAAATAAATCAGAAATCAGTCACGTCTCATCATCTCAGTCTCTGAAGTATCGAGCTATTTCCGTTTTATCGTCAGAGCAGGTCAATATGTTCCCACCAACTATTATACTAGTCCACTGGGATTAGCAGCTGTGGTGCAATAAATGTTTCCCAGCATAAAAATGAGAACGCCCACATAATGTGGATTTATTATCCACTCTGCTTCCAGATATTGCCAAAGAATAGCAATACGGAAGGACTTGAAGCTGCTATCATGAATAGTCTGAGCTGCACTTACATTCCTTCTTGATCTTCTCCGACACCAGGAACTCGTCTCGTTCAATGGTGGGGGCGTAGTTGCTGCCAATGACTCGCACAGCATACTGGAACTGGTGGGCGACTTCGGCTTCAGAAACACAAGATCAGTTAACAAAAGGGCAGCACGTCATGCAAAAAAGTTTTACCTTATATTTTGATGTTTTTATTTATTTCTCCACACTTGGACACTCCAAACCCTCATTTAGCTGCTTCTTTTTTTAAGGTTTGTTTGCACTAGAGGCCTTTAGCTGGACAAGAAGTAGGGCAGAGAACGAAGGGGAAGATGGGCATCAAATGGAACAGGACAGCTGCATTGAGGACTGTAGCCTCAGAATAAATGTTGTCGATGCAAGTAGATTCATGACTTAACAAAAAAGCAAAAGCAGAAGAAATCTGTGAGGGCAAATTATTTTTTATGGCATGGTTTAGTCTTACTTCAAATTGGATTTGATTTCAGTCCAAATCCAAGATTTGTTTAAACATCAACTCTACGAAATTGGAAAGGTTTAATTCATTTGCTGAAAGTGATAAAGAGAGGATAAGGTTAATTAGCAAACAGGGTCTTCCTTCAATTGATCCACTTTTTCACATTTTATCCTCAACCTTTTGCATTTGTGCAAAGCAATGTTTACTTTAATACCCTCACAATTATGTGCTGCCTAAATTAAAGTGTTTAGCTTATGATTTCTGCGTGATAAAATGCAAAAAGTCAGAGGACTGTGAATTATTTAAAAGCCACCGTCCACGATGACAGTCTTTGGCGTGGCTCTCCTGCAGGGGCCTGCAGCTAGCAGGGTGCAAGTGCATCCAGAAGCCGAAAACACTTCCAGTTGCTCGGCATGATGGCTAAAATGTTAACACAGCAACAGAGAGCTGGGATAAACTAGCAAACAGTCAATCAAAGCGATCAGGGCAGTAAATTATACGAACATCCGCGGAGCGGGATGTGCAGCATCATGAGCGAGCCCGCTACGTGCCGCCTGTCCAGTCACAGCCACCAGATAATGTCTCCAAATCATGAGCATTCGTTTTAACATGTTGGTAAGTTTTTGATTTTGCAAAAATATCTAAACATAAACAAACGCCCGTCTTGGTTGATTTCCAGACCAGTTCCAATCCTCGGCCACTTCAACCGTTTTACGTCGTTAAAACTCAAGAAACCGACGTGGAAACCCTTTAATTATTCATAAATAACGAGGGGTCTGACGTAAAATGTTTACGCCGAAATCCCGAGCCTTCCCCGTCGAATCTCCCGATATATTCGTTGTATGTATGGAGTGCAGCTGAAACGCAATACATTTAATTGAAACAAAATGGTAAGTTTTTGAATGGAACTTCGGCTTGGAGGTTCCTTGAAAGATCCAGTGTGGTAATGAGGCGGCCAAGCTAACGTTAACAGACCTACCTTCGCTTTTCCCGGTGATCCTGCAACACAGGCTCTGCAGCAGAACATTGGGTGACTTCTGGTCCAGATTTGCCATCCCGTCCGTGGATATTGTATCTGGCTTTTCCCTAAATAGTAGATTCGTTAGATGGATGTCAAATAACTGCAGCCTCCCTGTTTTAGCGACGCCATCTTGACAAAGCGGGTCAAGCTAGTATGGCGCAGGAAGTATGTGACCGAGTTCCTTTCAAAATAACAGCACTGACGCTCAACAATCATTAATAAAAAATATAAGCTCAAAAGACTAACATGAATCATTTATAATTGTAGTTCCAAAAACATAATAAAAACTATAAAAAATAAAAAGCAGAATAATTTCAATACTAAATAAATACTTAGTTAAATATAACCAATTAATAATAAATTAGATTAAATGAAATATAAATATAAAATACAAAAAAATAACTTAAATATTGAATGTATCACATTATTAAATATTAAGTTACTTTTCAGAGTTGCAAGCTTGCTATATGTGCAGAACCACCAAAGTGAAGCTATCACTTACATAAAACAAAGACAAACACAAAAAGTGAAAACATAAAAACATCTCAAAATTGTATACATATGTAAAAAAAAAAAAAAATAAAATAAAATAAGAATGAATAAAAAATGACCAGGTGTTTAAACAAGTCAACAAAAGCAACATACACTGAAAAATAAAATAGAAGCTAACAAATATAATGCTAAATTAAAACAATACCAGCAAATATTTTAAAGTAGTTCTATCATTTCAAAATATATTGAATTTCTGATATATTTTAATTTAGACCATGACTGAAACGTTTGAAAACAAAACAGCATAAACTTCCCCAAATAATGGCATGTTTTGTTAATTTTTTTTAATCAAATTTCTTGACAGAATTTATTTTGAAGGACAAAAACAAGAAGTAGTTCCTGTTATCTTATCTAACTTTACACTAATGATTCTAAATGAACCCGCCGAAAGCGTCTCAAGAAAACACATAACGGACATTTTAATGAAAATATTTCCCCCTTGAAACAAAGTAGCGCGGGCTGTGGTTCCGATTTGATCTCAAGCATTTATTTTACAAAATACATTATTTGCAATTTGTTTGGATACAACTAAGGATACTTAAATAACGGATATTGCAAATAATTAAAGTAAAGTCACAGCGACATCTGTCAGAGGCAACATCTTAGTGATGTAAGTAGGACTATATTTGGTAACTGAATGTTTTGATCAAATAAATTTATCCTTTTACTTTTTGCAAATTAATTGTACATAGCATTTCACACCATTAGTAGAAATCTAGTGCTGATAGAAGACTAATAAAGCTGAACAGTGTCCATCATCCTGAATTTACCATCCTAAATTAATCCATCCAACTTTCCAACCTTTCATTGGGAAATTGGTTTATATCTATTATTCCAATTTAAATTAAACTTGCTTGTAATTGTACAGATCAACAAATAGGGTGATCTAGTTAAAACATTTGTTTCTTTTAATCTAAAATTGCCGACATTTTGTTTGTCATAAAATTGTATAGCAAGCCACAAATGTTCATTGAGAAGTTTGCATATTACTGGGAAGCTAAGTGGAAGGAAAAAGTGTCCAACAGGAATAACGACAGTTTTGAGAAAATTATAATGCAAATCCCGTCCTAAAGTAAGAATAACACTCAGTAATGTGGGGTTTGGGGCTCAAAAGTGTTTTAAAAGTCACCTATCAGTGCTGATTTGATTTTCCAGTCAAACTTGCTGTCTGCACATTTACTTTTCATATTCTAAAAGACTTGCGTAAAAAGAATTACCATGGCCGCATATAAATATTCAATGATATACAGATTGATTGCGATGCACCTGTAAGTGGACAGTCCGGCCGGCCCCAACGAATCGATAACCAATAAATAACTAAAACAACTAATCAATCACACAGCGGAATCACTAGAGCGCGCATGCGTCCCACCTCCGACCAGAGGCACCACCTGGCTTCTCGTGACGTACATGCAAGCAATCTGCTTTGGCCGCTGGGCGAGACAAGAAGATTATCAGTACTCGCGCTCAGGTGGAGGGGAGCACAAGAGAAAACCTGAACTGGGGGGTTAAGCTCACTTTTTCTGGATGAAGTGCGCTGAAAGTGCAGTAGAAGACGCCCCACTGTGCGCTTCCTTCCTGCGGGCTCCGAAGGTGAGAACCGGTCTCCCGTGTCGGGAGCTGCATTCTTGGGACCAAACCCTCTCCACTTAGGAAGAAGACTCGCCTGAGAGGAAAAAAGTCATGGACAAAAGAAGAAGACTAAAGAGGAAGCCAGCGGCTGTGGGGAAATAGAAACACAGAAACAGAAGAAGGGAGAAGTGTTGGCAGAGGAGAGACGAGCAGGATGGGGATGGATTTCAGTACTCTTCGGACTCTCATCAGCCGATATGTAAGTTTGTCTTTATCCTACATCGCCTTTTATCGCCTCCGTCTTCTCCGTAGACCCAACCGAGGTGAAAACATGTAAACTATATCACTCTGCTGGTTTCAAATTCAGCAGAAACAGCTACTCGTGGATAAAGTTGCACTCAGGCGAGGGAGTGAAAACACGCGCTTCGACCCATTAAACCGTGTCAGCCCAGTTGTTTTGAACAGAGTGTTGCCAATTTGTAGCTGCGGTGAAAATAAACCAGTAAACAAAAACAAAGCCGTATATTAGAGAGGAAGCTGTGGATGCACCAATCAATCAGGACGGGATCGGAAGCGGCTGATTTTTTATTTTTTTTTTGTGGTCGGCCAAAATTCAAATCCTGAAAAGTCTGTTTTTGATTTCTTCTGTTCAATAAATACACCTAAATCCTGTTTTTGGTCTATTTGTGTATCAACCAAGCGCAGGAACTTTGATGCACCCAAAATAAAATTATATTTATCAAAATACTAAAATGAATGTTTGTTCTGTTAGATTGTCTAAACATGCAGTTTGTGAAAAAGTGCAAGAAGAAAGCTGCTCAGAAAGGTACAATCAGATTGTATCAATTTGTTAGACTATAACAGTTTGTTTTAGTAATTCACATTTCATCAAAGAACCTAGAGAAAAGTTTCTCTGTCTGCCACAGTGACCAGGGGAACATCATGAATGCATTCTGAATGTTAAACAGTCCAGTTCGATATGCTTGTTGTATTCATTTTTTTGCAATTGAATATGGTGCTGTTTTTTAAAATATAACAGCATGTTTACTGTAACAGTAATGAGAACACGTTAGAAGATAAGGCTTAGTGTTTGTGCACTTGAGCACTATTTTGTTTGTGGTTGAACAACTGAAAGGTGGAGTCCACACCTTTCAGTTGATCGAGTCAGGACATGCAGGCTCTGCAGACCGACGGTTGTTATGACCCCCTCCCAGTCGAGCGAGAGTACAAATGGAGTAGTCGCATGCATTATGTAATCCAGTTGTTTCCTTCTTGCCAGTCAAATCAATGGACAGCAGTGGAGCAGCCAGCCTGCATGGATGCAGGTTGCATTAGGCTCCAGTAATGCGTCTGACAGTAATCCAAAAAGAGCAAGCTCTACTGAAACATAGAGCCGCGCAGGTCTTCGTGCTCACCCGAGGCTTAGACGCTGCCTCCCAACTGTTGCAGCTAGCTGATTAAATGAAATCCCTGCTGTGTGCAGATTGAAATGGAGCCAGACGCATGCAAAGTGGGGGTAGCGACTGATAGGATGTGGGATGCTGATTAGCTGTGTTGTTGAAATCGGTTCGACCAAAAAGGCTGGGGTGAAATAAAAGAGATTGCACTGTTCAGGAAAAAATCCTGACTGCCATTCCATTAGTCAGTACTGGGATTGCATGAGTCACCAGTTGACTGGTGGTGTGATGAGGGCTTTTTTTGTTGTGTGCCAATGTAGTATTGTTTTTCTAATTGCTATATAAAACTTGCAGTCAAACTAGGCGTGGGCCAATGTGAGATTCTCACCGGATGATAAACAGTCTGGAGTTTGATTTAGATGTTTCCCACATTTGAAGAAGTAAAGAGTAATAAAACACTGTGTCTTCACATTATTAAAATATTTTAAATCCATAAAAAAGCAGGGTGACCTTTAATATGTTAATCACAAGTCTTAATTTTTGTCTTGAGATGAGTTTTTAATCTTGTGTAATATATTTTCTTCTCGCTGACTTGACTGTTCTAACATTGCTGTCATGATTCAGGACTTAAATTCCTCTCATAATGGTTCTGAAAAGTCTTAAATTTGAGTTGGTAAAACCTGCAGAAACCCTGTAAATTATAAACACCTTGAAGGCATCTTCATGTGGACATGTTGAGTCTTGTGCAGCCAAAGAGAGCAGGTGTGACTGATTTTCAGTGAAGATAAAACATATCATTTCACAATAGAGGCGCAATAAACTGAACTGAATGAGACGAAAAGAAGACACCCTGTTGAACTTTCAGCGTTAAAATTTAACCAAAGATACATGTGATAACCATCAAGCCTTTAAAAACAAGCTTTAAAACAAGTTCAGAACCTCAGTCTGATAGAGTGGATTATGAAAAATGACGAAATATTGCTGTTGATATTTTATTTTCTTATATATTAGATAATTTTTTATAGCATTAAGAGCATAAGACGATTCATACCCACTGGTTAGCATCTATACATTTCCTCAGAACTGTCTTCATGTGCTCCTAAAAGCCTCGTCTGATGCCGCCATCTCCGATTAGTTTAACAGCAGTGGGTGTTATGTAACCCAATAGTTCACTTTAAAAGTCTGACATGACGAGTTTGCAAAGTTTCTTGGTTGTCTCCTGCGTTCAGGCTGATGGAGAACTAAATGTGTTCACTGTAGCATGTAGAGCCACTGCACTTATTCAGCCGGAGCACGAAGCTGCGCTTGTTCAATTCTCATGTTAGTTTTTTTAGACTAAAAGTTTTCAGAGTGCTGCAATTAACTTTTTTTCCCCCTTTTATTCAAGTCACTCATCCATTTTGCATGTCGTCCTCAGTGGAAAATGATGCAGAACTTTGAATAATCTTAAGGATTAGAAGAAATGCATCTTTTAAAAAGCTTAAGTAATGTTACATGTAGTTGAAGTAATGGGACATTCGTAGCTGTAAATGTCCCATTTAAATGTTCAACCAGAGAAACCCAATTTGGTTGTAAAATGTACAGTAGCAACAAAGGAATTGAATTGTTCTACACTTTTTTTCTACCACACATTTTCCTTCCACTTAACTTTTCTTTGACATTCTTGTGTACACCAGCTGTTTTAGCACTGATCTTTTGTGGCTTTCTCTCCATGTCAATGCAATAACTGTCAAGTCAGCACTCTTCCTCATGATTACGTAGGCCATAACATTAAATATCTACAATGTAAATCATTTTCTTATTGGTCTTTTATATTGTAAAGTTTCCCTGGTAGTTGAACTTTGGGTTTTTATTAGCTAAAATTAATTGGAATAAATGTTTGATACACACCTCCCTGTGTTTACTTTACATATAAAGTAAACTGTATAGTCAGTTTACTTTATATATAAGCTTAATTTTTTTGGCTTGAAGTACTGAAATACGGCTGAATGACTCCAACACACTTTATAAAGAAATCAGTGGTCACTACATCTCTCAGCTTCAGAGGTTACAGAATGCTGCTGCACATCTTTTAACAGACGCATTAAAGTCTGTCCACATTTTCTCCCTTCCTGTCTCTGTGTGCATTTTAGGATTAATTTTAGAATTAATTTTATTTGTTTTTAGTGCTTAATGGCTTTGCCCCGCCCTGACTGTCCGAGCTGCTGCATCCCTCCACTCCCTCAGGTCAGCAGCTCCTGATCATGAAGCGTGAGCTCAGAGGAGACGGAGCTTTAACTCTTAAATTACAGGATGACGTTCCCTTGGACACCAGACAGGCATCTTCTCTTCTTAAAGACTTTATCTTCTCTCTGACCTTTGACACCATCTGAAATGTTAACTTTTACATTTGTTTAGCTTTTTAGCTGCTTTGTTTTATTATTTTAATTCAGGGCTGTTTTCACTTTTTTTTTTTTTAGGTACTTTTCATTTTAATATTTATGTATTGACATATTTACACCATTCTGTTTTTTTTTTTTTTATATATATACATACTTAAAATCCTTATTTTTTTAAAATTTGGAGTTTTGACTTGAGACGTTTTTTGGTCAATGCAAGTTTCTATGATGTCTCTCCTGCCAGTTCCTGTTTGCCCTCCTTTTTTAATGGATGGATGATCAAAAAAAAAAAAAAAAAAGCAGAATACTTTCTTAATATTTAGTAGCTCTGGATCCAAAAGAAAAATACAGAGTTACTGGAGTGTCTCCATTAATGCATCAACTCATACACTGCAAAAACACAAAATCTTACCAAGTAGTTTTAGTCTCGTTTCTGGTGCAAATATCTTAGTGCACTTAAAATAATACAAAACTAACTTGAAAGTAACTTTTTAGCAAAATATAAGTACTTATTTTAAGTCAATAATTTCTTAATTTTGATAAAGTATTAGCTCCATTATAAATGAGCTTACTGCTATAACTGGTTTTGAGTTGGAGTCAGTGTTAATGTTCCGTCATGTTGAGAAACTGAACCTCTTAATCATCAGCATATCAGTGTCAAGTTCAACAGACTGCGCAGAAATTGCTTTTAATACACAGAAAATCTAAAAGAGCTAGTGTAAAACAAGGTGTACATATAAGTCGTCTCTAATGCAACAGTAATTTATTTGCATTAGAGCTGCAATGATTTTCTGATTAGCAAAATGTACTCAGACATTTATTCCCATCTGTGCTCTCAGCTGCAGTTTCACCATTACCTACATAAGCAAGAATGATTGTCTTGGATGTAGCATGAAGAGATCAATGGCAGTGACTGTGCAGGTTTAGTTCATGCGGTGGATATAAAACAACTGGCTTGTTAAAATCCCAGGGTTTCTAAAAACATTTTCTACCTTTAATGTGACATTAAACCTGTTTGGATCATTTAAAATCAAACTGGAATTGTTCAGGGGAAAATTAGAAATCTAAAAAGTTAAATAAAGCATATATAAAGTGTGCTAGACCATGAAAATTAAGTTGAGAGTCCCAAATATAATTGAGAAAATTTCCTCTGATGTGAATCCAGAAGTTTGCTGCAAAAACAGGAAAGTGGAGCTTGGTGGTGGTAGCATCACGGTTTGAGTTTAAAATTTGGGATCTGGTTTCAAATACTAGTTAACCACCAGTTTTATCGGTCCGCACAACAACGAGCCAGAGCATACACTAGCTTCACCTGAACAAGATTAAAGTTCTGGATATACCCAGCCAGAGTCCAGACCTGAATCCAATTAAAAATCTGTGGGGTGATCTGAAGAGGACAAGCTCACAATCTGACAGATCTGGCCACTCTTTTCCAAAATGATTGAGCCTCATAATATAATCAAACCATATCATTTTAGTTTTATTTTTGCTTTATAAAATATTTCAGTTTTCAATTTACTTTGGAGTTTATAGCTTACATTAAAGATGAAAAAATGACTGAAATGATCTGGTTGGTCTGGTCATTCTGCAAAAACACAAAATCTTACCAATAACGTCTGTCAAGTTTCTTAGTTTTGTCTCATTTTAAGTGTAATGACTTACAATCAACTTCTCAGCAAGACATTGGAACTTTTTTAAAATCAATACTACTTGAATATTGGTAAAAAGTACTACTAACATGGGTAAAAGGTCTTGTTATAAGTGAAATAATTTGCCAGCGGGCCTAATATTTATTTTCATCAATATTAGGTATTATTAACTTAAAACATGCTCTTGTATCTTGCTGAAAAGTTACATTTAAGTTAGTTTTGTTTGATTATTTGCACTAGAAATTAGACAAAAATACTTGGTAAGATTTTTTTTTTGCAGTGTGCATCCCAAACAAGTATTAGGTCATCTGAGTGACTGTCCAGATAAATTAATGAACTCAAACAGGATTTCTCTTTCCTCTGGCTTCAACTCGTGGATTAAAGGGTTACTGATGGGCAGTAGGTCCTCATCCACTTAATCCAGTTTCCAACACTTCTTTGAGGTCTGTTTCTTCTGTTCTACTTTGTTTTGTAATTGCTACTTTGGCTAGCTCCTAGAGTTAAGCTAATCAGCACACATGTGAGGCATAATGAAATGCTTTAGGGAGAAAAAAAAATAGCAGCATGAGGCCATATTACTGGGAGTAAAGTAGTTGTTACTGGATGCTGGAAAGCAGGGAGGTGGAATAGTATTTAGGTGACGCAGAGGGCAGAGGATCGCATGAATTCCTTGGCTCTGTCTCATTTTCAATAATTCATGGGTGGACTGGTGCACAATGCAGACGGATGTTTGCGCAGCCTGTTATTGAGTCATGTACAATAGTACAGTTCAGTGTAGCATTCAGGAAACACCAGGGGTTGCTTGAGGGGATCCCAGAGAAGGACGAGAAGGTTGTAATTGACATTGGCTGCTAATGGGAGTCATGAGCATTGACTTGTAGAAAAAGAAGATCCAATTTCCAGGAATTAATGGAAAGCACTGTTTTTTGTTTGTTTTTTAAATCCAGTTTTAGGGTGAGCTTTTTGCAAATTTGACATTTGTAAGACATTTACAATAAAAATACAATTATTTTACTTTTACTTTTTGCTGAAGTTGATGTACGTCAAACCAAAACATCTAAGCATGTGCCAAGGCTGCCCAAACTCTCCTGAAGAGGATTATGAAACAAGATAGACTTAAGTTCTTGATTGCTTTGCCAACGTTGGACTTCTGTTACTTTGAAGGGCAGCCATGTATCTGAGGCCTTTTAAAGTGGCTTTTAAGTCATGCTCATGTATGCCAGCATCAGCAGCTTTCCTCTCTGCCTCATGCTAATCATTAAACACCTGCTTATCCATTCTGTCTACAATCCACAAAGTGCAGTGGAGTTGGCCTCTTTGCCTAAAGGATTTATAGACTCTCACTAAGCCATTGGGTCCTGGGATTGTTTCTGTGCCTGATTGGTTTTTGCTTGCCTCCCACATGAGCTCATGGGAAAAACTTGACTTGTCGAGTCTCATAAATATTTTACAATCTGCATGATTGCTAAGATGACCAAAATATATTAAATATCACTTGGTTATAACTTAACAAAGAGAGATTCAGTGCTTTGCTGTTGGAACTACACCGTGGTCCAAATTATTATGCAAGTGATATTTTCTCAGATTTTCTTAAATGGTCAATGCAAATGATGGTCAGTATAATTTTCAAGTCATGAACTATTACAGTGGCCATCCACCACCAATCCACTACTGCGCCCATCTGGACCATCCAGGGTTGCACAGCATCATCGGTGAACAAGTCTGTTTGAAAATTAATCTTCATGTGCGACTGGGCCCACTGCGACCACTTCTGCTTGTGAGCTCTGGTTAGGGGCCGGTTCATACACCGCAAGCCTCTTGAGGATCCTCCACCTTGAGGCTCCAGAGGCACCAGCAGCTTCAAATAACTGTTTGCTGCTTTGTAAGGGCATTTTAACAGTTGCTCTCTTAATCCGATGAATTTGTCTAACAGAAACCTTCCTCATCTGTACAAACCCATCTTTGTTCTGAATCAGTCACAAATCTCTTCACAGTACGATAACGCTTCAGTTTTCGTTAGATATCTAATGTTTTCATACCTTGTCATACAGCATAACACTATCTGATGATTTTCGTCAGCAGAGATCCTTTCTCTTCCCATATTGCTTGAAACCTGTGGCCTGCTTAATAATGTGGAACATCCTTCTTAAGAAGAGTTCCTTTAATTGAGCTCACCAGACAAACTAATCAACCCAGCTCTCTGAAATTAATTATAGTGATTCAAAGAGATGTTATTGACACACAATAACATCTATAAATTTAATAGCACAACAAAAAATTTAATCTTTGACACTTAAATCCAATTTGCATAATAATTTGGAACACTATGTAAGAATAATTTTCATCACTTTTCAGTTATTTTAGCCTCATAAAAAGTTTTACATTACTCAACTAAACTGCAAGTATGAACTTTCATACACACATTAATTTACATATTTTCATTTTTTAACAAATCAAGAAACTACAGCTCTTAAAGTAAAATACTTTCACCTGAGTTGCTTGTGTTTTTGTGATTAGACACTGCTAGCTAAAAAGTTAGTTGTGCTAACTCTATGGCGCTAATGATAAACATTAGTTCTGCTAACACTAAAGTGCTACACCTGCATGGTGTTTAGCAGAACCTAATGCTAAATGCTGAATTAACTTCCATCTGTTATTACAAAGTATATTGTCCTCAACAGGGTCAAATTAATTCCTGCACACCAACCTGTAGTTGCGCTTCAGAAAGTGATTCTTTGGAACATTTAAACAGTTTGACTGGAAATTGTAGCTCATGAACAGTGTAAGCCCCATTAAAGGCTCGTGTTGGAGTCTGAAACGGTGTATTACAGCCCACTAGACAAAGAGACAGATGATGGATAGCCCTGAGTTAATGGTGCATAAAGGCCTCTATCTAAAGAGAGAGACCAGTAGAATAGATGGAGGTGAAGAGAGAAATGTTTTTGAACTTGGGTCATCATTTTAGCATTGCTCCTGGTTTGTAGGGAAAGTGCTGATGGGTGCACATATGCGTTAATGTTCAAAGTATAAGGAAATGATGGCAAGCAGACATTTACCTCCTTGCTGCTGCTTCAGTTATCCCTGGCCTCTGATTGGTTTGATTGTGGCATTAACAAATAAACATTTAGACAGGATTACACATTATTTTGTTACAGTAATTCTGGCATTTATTTGTATTTCCTTCCAAAAACCCTGCTCTGAAGCTTAAGCTGAACATCATTGGTAATGTGTTTAATACAGGGCAGCAAAGTGCATGCTCTAGGAATAGGAGGTATCGCATTGAACTTTCAGAGTACTCAAGTGGATTCCCCTAAACATTGATTATTCTGTAACATTATCAATGTACTTTGGCAGCCACCATGATATATAGAGATGACTGTGATCCTCGCTAACGCTGTTTGGCTTTCAGTCTGGCAGAAAACTGAGGCACAGGGAGAAATTACACAGACTAGATTTCAAATTAATGTGGTTTCGTCTGACTAAACTGAAGAAATTGTTGGTCTGCTTTGATCCATTACAGTAAACAATAATATACATACATAATACAATGTATAATCGTCATCTTGTAAAAGGTAATTTATGTATCACTTTTCAAGGCATAGATAATGAAGTTCTGTACAAAAAAGGGAAAATATTCAGAAGAAAAAGCTCCAAGAGGTATGATGTAACTAATGGAACCAAACTCGCATAAACATTTATCTTTTAGTGCTACATTATTCAAAGGCCCAAATCACAAACCAAATTGTTTTTAGGTGCCACGTGTAGCATTTTAGCATAAATAAATAATCACCACATGAATATTTGAGCATGATTGCCACAGACTGAAGAGGGCACCACTAAATTTGCAACCTAGTGGTTGGTTGTTTTCTCTTTTTTCTGTCTTCCCTCATCATGTACCCAAACTGAGCTTCAGCACTAAGGGAGACAGAATTGGCAATCAAGTGCAATCCATTAAAACCATTATACTTTTCTGTTCTTTATATATATAACACTCGTACTATTGGCTTCAATAATTTGCATTCATTTTAACTTGTGTGAAAGACTTTCTCCTTATGATTTTTAAACATTTGTGTTACATTTCCAAAGGATCATTCATGGCATTAGCACCAAACTTAATTTGCTGTAAAACATGATCTGACTACTTTTATTTTAAATGAAAAATCAATAATGATTCCTATTAGTACAAAAAACAACATAAACAATCTATAACATAAATTCTTACTTTTACAACTGTTGGTTGTCTTGATTGGTTGGAAACTAAGATGTTTTTCCAATGAAGGAACACATCATGCATGGCTCTGTCAGATTGTTAAGGAGTTAACAATTTCCTTGTTTGCTGTTTTTAGTCATAATAAATTGTTTTAAAAGGCGTGAGAAGTTATTCAATAGGAAATTGTGTTTTCTGTGTTGAGACATGTTTGCAACTCATCCAGGCTGCAAGAGATTGTGACACTTTGCTTTATCCTCTTGAAATGCCAAAACCAGTCTGGTGTGTCCCACGATGGGACAAATGCTTTAAGTTCGACTTTTTATTTAAGAATAATAAAACATCGTTTTCATCTTCTGCTCCTGATGGAAACGATTAACTGGTTACTCAATATAGAACTTTATAATTAGTCATGCTATGAGTATTAGTTGCTATTTTTGTAATCATATTTTATTTAAATAAAACCAGAAAATGCAGAGAGGCAATATTTATCAAGCTGTAAGTATTATGACGACTTTTAGTGACAGCATTGCTACATGTTCCCACTAATGTAAGCTGTAATTTTCAGGAATCTATCCCCATAGTACCTTTTCCATGTCAGGTGACCAGTCTCATGAGAACCACATTATGCTATTAGGTTCCCCCTCAACCTCTTAATCTGTTTTTTTTTTTTCTCTTTCCCACGGAGATTTAATTCTCACAGCTGAAGCTGAGCAATGTGAAGAAATCTCATTACAAGTTCCCAATTTGTGTTTATTGTATATTATGTTGCTAGAATATAGCACAGTGATTTATATATTTAAAGTGTTAAAAGGAGATCAACAAAATGGACAGAATGTGTAAAAAACACAGTTCTGGTGTCTGTGAGCACAAACTGTTAATCTGATGTTCTCTGAGCAAACTGACTGTCGTATTTTTCTCCTTTCCCACTGCCTCCTTCTCTCAAACAATGAGAGTGAATGTATCTGTCTGTCTCTGTGACGTGAAAGGGCAGCAGGATTCATGGGGACAGCGCAGAGAGCAGTGAGGAGAAACCAGAGCCGACCAGAACTTAACTGAAGACAAATAAATTTAACGCAACGCCCCGAACTGGTGGCAAGATTTCCAAAAAAAAGCTAAAAATATTTAGTTGGAGCAATTGGTTTTGTAATTTCAGAAGATAAGTGTCAGCACTTACTATACTATATTCAGTTTAGCACTATTCTAAACAAATACACAGCTTGACATTTACCAATTTAAATTCTCAAACTGGTAGGCGTTTATAGTAGAAAAGTAAAAAGGCTAAACTTAGTGACTGCTAAAATATACTGTAATGAACAGGTGAGAATTGTCTTTGCCAATGTTTTTTCGTCCATCGGGAAGGTTCAGTAGCTTGATATAACTTTCACTGTGTTTTGTTGTTGCCTTGCAGAATCTAGGTTAATTTTCTTCTTTGAGTAATTGGGATGGAGTTATAGTTTGTCTCCAGATTTAAAGAAATAGCTCCATGAAACACTTTGACTGCAACTTAAATGATATTGTATTTTTTGTAGGTAGAAGGTCAGATGCTGGAAAAACATTTCTATCATTGGTTTGAACAGTAGGTTAGGAATCTGAGTAACGCCGTGTAAAACCTGTTTAAAACTGAAACAAAGAAGGGAGTCTCCAGAGAGATTTGGCTTTATCTGTTGATTCTCCTATGATTGATTTTTAAAGCCCAGTGGAGAACAACGGGGAGAAAGTTGGCTGAACTGGTAATCGGAGAGAAGTGAGGTAGCTATTAAAAGGTCATGAAGATATGACTAATGAGGCAGAGTGAGGCTTCGGTAAAAGCAGGCCCTTCATAACTGTGTTGGAGTTTGACTAAAACTAAAGGGATTGGTAAGAGCAGCAGAATGAAGAGACTGACGCAGGTATGCCTTTCCCTCAATATTTCTCTGTTTTATTACTTTCCATCCTCCTGAAGCCGCCTCTGTTGTTCTGCTTTCTTTATTTGGCAGCAGTAATCTGGACAACTGATAAAATCAGGTCTCTTAGCAATATTTTAAACATTTGATGTTCCTGACAATAAACATGTAATTGTTTACACAAGTAACATATTTTAAGTAGAAATACAAGTCAGCTGCTCTTTAGATTTACTCTGGAAGTTATGAGTCTGTATTTTATGTTGGGTTTTAAAAAATCTACCAACTAGATGTTTATGGATCATTGCAGATTTTATAGTTTCTGGAAAATCTTGACCTCCCAAGACTATTTCAGACGATTCAGTCAAAACTGATGACTGAGTAACGAGGCATGAAGTGCAACTCTGTTGGATCGAAATGGTATGATTGATATGTTAAGAACAAAATGGATGTCAATCTCCCATCTGACTTCAAAGCAGAATGATTTAAGACAACGTGGGGCGATGGGTGGGAAATACGCTGCTCCCACTGGTTTAGCAAGAAGACTTGCTAAACCAGGTAGTATAGGTGGTAGGGCGTCATTTTGTGTTTATAACTATATAAGACAGGACATTTGAAAACAGAATAGCAGCAAAGAGGACAGGGTATATGTCATAGGAAGAGATTATTGACAATACTTAAATACCAATTATTCTGGTTGGAAGTGACCCGTCTGAGGGCAAAAACTTTGTCATGTTGAAAGTACAGAGGCAAGGATCAACTTTGACCCTCTGTTTTAGTCGACACATTTCGTCTGATTGCAAGACATAAAGAAAACATGTAGATTGTGGAATTAAAATATAATGTAAAAGAGGATATGATCTTGTTGAAATCGAATTACTGCATGGGGACTTTATATACAGTTTGTTTGAGAAAGGGCAGCATTTCCAAAACATTTTACTGCCTATGATCTTTGAGACTTTCTTGTCTTTAGGCTAATTCCTTTGTACATTCTCCACTGAAGTCTTCTTTGCTGCTATTCCAGTCCAATAATATTGGTCTGCTGAACAGTTCATCAACAGAAACAAACACTAAAAACTTGTGTTACAGGAACCATTTATTCCACAATTTTTCAGACTAAAAGGTTTCAAGTCTTGTATAATCAGAAGCTGTTTCCTCTGCCTAATGACTTTCACTTGTATACATCAGTGGTTTATCTAGACAAATCTTTTTCCTTATTTAGTTGAACTCAGTCACATGCGGGCGTGTGCACGCATGTGTAAATGATTATCTGCAATATAAATCCTGTAATCAAGCGATGTTGGGAAATAAGACTATTTATAGAAGGAAAGTGTTCAGAAGTTGGTAAATAAAGGCTGCAGAAAAAGTTTCTGGGGGCATTTTAGGACTTTTCCTCTGATCTCATCAGAGTTTTGGAGAGGGCATTGCATTACCGAGGGAAGTGAAAGCACAGACACATGGAGATGAAATATGTGCACACGAGATGTGCCGTTTAATGGTTCTGTCACCCTAAGGAAAACAGATGCCTGACGACCAGCAGGACTGCAGGTCACTGCTAATTGTCTAAGTGCTGTGAACGCAGTGTGGGTTCACTGTAGCTGGATGAGTTAGCTTTATACAGGTGCAGCGTTATAAACATTAATAATTGAAAGAGGTTTTTACATCAGTGATTCAGCTTAAAAAGTGAAACTTATACATTACTCACAGTAATGTAGTTCAAGACCTTGCTTCTTTAATGTTGATGGTTTCAGCTGTATTTGACATATTTAAAGCTAACATAGAATGAAACTCCGCACAAGATTTCCATGTTCTTCAGGGTGTTTTTATCACTTTTTGATTCTGTTGAAAAGATTTGATGGAGCTTCTTTTGATTTTGTGTCACAACATGCATCAACACTTTGCTTGTTTTGGCTCTTGCTTCGTTCTTGAGTAAAGACAGTTTCTGCATGAATAAAGAGTTGCTACACTTAACTACTTCCCTTGTAGTTTCTGCAATAATCTCTTGACGTCGCCACTTCTGATTTCATAAGCATAATCAGGTGATCTAAGTGTTAAGAACTTCTCAGAGTCACGCTTGTCATCACCGGAGCATTAGGCCGAGTCATATGGGGCGTCACGTGAGCGACGGCGGCACTCCCATCAGAGAAGGCGAGTACGACCAGCATGTTTATGGCTGTGACACCAGACGAATGGCTTCGCTTGTCTGCAGGAAACCCACAACAATTGCTCTTCTGTTCAGCTCAGAGGAGCAAAGCCATGTGTCTGTCTGCTCCCTGGCTCTTGACGTGCATTATTTAGTGTAATATTAGAGCTTAGTCAATCTCTAATGAGTTCTTCAATTCTTTCTCGGTGAATATTTGCACTTTCTCACGATGTAAAGATTAATGTAAAAGCCTGAAAGTTATGTGAAAATGAGGTTTCCTCTTGTTCCTTTTTAGTTTATGCAACACAGTGTAGGAGGGATTCCTTTGTTCCAAATTGTACATGTAGATGTAAAGCCCACAGTAGCATGTTGTAGCAATATTTTAATGCACTAATTTTGATCCTAATATCAAAAACAAACTGTACCAAGTGTCTCGCACACATAGTAGGAAGGAAAAAACCTCTTCTGACCCACATTGGTAATGGAAGCAGGTGAACGTCTATTTCAGCTCTTGTCATCTCGTGATGAATAATCTCCTGAGATTTTTCTGTCCTGTCGTTTACCCTCACATATTTCATTGTTTTTAGTCTTCATTTTTCACTGTTTGATTTGTTTATTTTAACTTTTAGTTTCTATACAGTTTTTATAAAGTTAAATAAAACAAATGGCTGTGATGTAATGTGTGATTTCTTCATATTATGAAGATTCCAAGACTCCATCTTTGAGGAATAATTTACTACTTACGTTCATACATTTTGAGGAGATATTGACAAACGCAAGTTTTGTAGGTGAAACTATATATTTGTTTTTTGTTTTATTTAGCTACTTTTCTCTGTATTCTGCTGTTTCTTTCTGTTGTTGTTGCTGTTGATGTGGAGACTGTAGGTAACGTCATCTCACAGCCTGTTTTGTGCAGCTGCCAGGAAGGAGCATCACTTATAAGCTGTTGCATTCAGGTCACCTACTTACTTGCAGTCATTTGCAGGAACACTTAACCAAGTTGGATGTACTTTTTGAGAGGATTCAAGTGGGTTTGCCTTCATTTGTTCATCTGCCTGCCTGGAGTTTAAGATCCAAGACTTATGATTTGTTATTTAAGGCTTTTGAACTTCACAGCTGGACTGTTTCATCAAGTTCAAGTCATGCTGTAAATATTTATGTCAGTATTTACACAAGAAGTGTATTTAAACAGAGATTAACCAGCAAGGTGCTGTGGGTTTAGTTTCCTGACTTCCCATGTATGTTGACAACAACCCAACTTACCTTTATACAGAAAAAAACAATTTGCATTTTTAAAAATATTCCCGTCACAACAAACTGGCAGTCGAGGTCTGAACTCAAAAGGAGCGCAATCTACTCTGTTTGACCTCAGGCTGTTTTAAAAATGCATTTGCCAAACTACGTACTGTTTTTATCAGACCTCCTCCAGTGCTTTTTTTTTAAGCATATAAGCCTGTACCTTTTTTTGACAATCTGCACTTGGTAAGAAACGTGTTGTTTCTTTGTATAAAATACTGAAAGAAATGATTATGCATTAAGTCTTGAATCCTGAATCGCCAAACAGCCGACGCCTCCTGTCACGTTTAAAGGCAGAACAGTGACTTTTCATAGGTGGATGATGGGGATTTATTATTATCTTATTCAGCCTGGCCTGTTGGCCCGGCTGAGGCTGAACGAGACAGATGGGGAGCACAGCTGCTTTCTAATCTGTGGCTGAAGCAACACAAACACACTCCCAGGCTGCCACACACAGACTGAGTGTCACAGGTAGAAAATATTCAACAAATTTGTGATGAAATAAAAACGGAGGCAAAATTTGAAATATTTTTTTTCTATATCCTAGTCAGTGCATGTTATGACACACTCATGGCCTGTTTGTTTAGAAAAGACCTTGTTTTTTCCGTTATCTTTTTAGCTAAGTAGAATTTGAGAGCAAACTGTGGCATGCAAGCATCATCCTTGGACACCCAAAGTAGATAAACGGTGCATAAATTAGGTGTGTGTTTTAGTTTTTGTTGGGATTCTGCCTGTTGCAGTGGGAGATAAACCACATTAATCATCAGTTGAAACAAGAACGCGGTCATGTGAAGCCGCAGACAAACATGGGTTTGTGTGTTTTACTGTGATTTATTTATTTTTTTTCCAGTGTCCTCCAAATGTTATCAGGGCTTGGCAGGCGTCATGCAGAATTAGCTCTGGTTACAGGGCCCCAATGTCAGTGTCACAAATGGTTTTCTGGGGCTTTTGCTTGTAGAGCAATTTGGGGAAAAAAACTGTTTAATAAATAAATGAAATTCATCTATCATCCTTTAATCCACCTGCTTATTCTTTCCAGGGTTGCAGGGCAGTCATATACACCACTGTAGATCAATTATATTCCTTATTCCCAATTTATTTTGAAAAATGCAAATAAGAAAATAAATAAAAACAAATACAGATGAATACTATTAAAGTTCAGATTTTGTGTTGAACCCCTTAGATTTGACCTTTCACCTGCAAGAACAGTTTTTCTGGAGGTTCCTTCAAAATGTCAGAAGAAATGTATAACCTGGCCAGTTGTCATAGTTACAGTATTTCTGTTTTGGCTATAGTGACAACTTGTTTATTTATTTATTTTTGCGTTTTTTAGAAAAATAATTTTTCCTATTTGAAACATTCACAAAATAGAACTTTCTTTTTTGTTGCTTTTTTTTTTTATGTAGAAGCATTTTTCTGTAGTGAGACTAAAGCATCAGCAGCCTTTTCTCGGTCTTGCAGCTTTAAAAACCTTCAGTAACTAGAGTTGATTTCTTTTTCTTGTACCTGAATCCGTTTGTCTTTATTAGAGTTGGTGTGAGTAGGTAGGTAGGTGGATCTGAGGCTGGTTAAATTTAAAGTGGGTGTTTTTTCCAGAAAGCGTGGTGGTTAGTGTGAGTGGGTGGGTGGGTGGGTCCAGCTCTTCCTGTTTACTATGCGTTCCTGATCACAGCAGGGCTTCAGTTTTCTGGCTCTTAGGCTTCTACGTCCAGATAGAGCAGTGTGGGCTATTTGTGAAAAACTGGCACACTCACACTAAGAAATTGGATGGCTAAAATCTTAGTGATGCAGTGAATAATTGATATTTTGCCATGTTTCTTCATCCATGGCATTCTTCGCCTTTTTTTTTTTTTTTATATTTGTGACTATTTATGGGTATTGCATAACAAATATGGCTGTTGATTTCTTTAAAAATCTGATTAGATCATCAACCTGAGTCGGTATTTAAGGAATACTTTCACTTACCCCTTTTTTTCATACCAAACTTTGAGTAATTCAGAGTTTCAAAGCAACTTTCTAAACCTAAAGTGATGTTTAGCAATGTTGGTAGTACATTTAAAAATCAACATTTACTGTTCTGATTTTGCCTTTTTAAAGTTTTAGGGTTAAATTAATGGCAATAGCGCTTCCTTCAACGGCTGAATGTGGAAATAAGATGCATCTAAACACAGAATCTACACATGATTGACAAGATTAACTAATGACAGGTAGTTTGCCTAAATATATACAGTAGTTTGCAGGAGTAACTACAGTGGTAACTCTGTGTCTGCTCCTGTGCGACTCCTCTCATACATGTTTGATGGTGCGGGATGTTTGCCTCTGAGGGCTGATCCCTGAAGGGCTGCCTTCACTCTCCGCCACTGTAAGAAAAGATGCAGAGTGAGGTGGACAGATGCAAAGCCTCTCTGCTCTCCCCATCCTTCTCTCCACACCGCACATGTTTCCCTCCCAACTATAAATACACTCCTAAAATCCTCCACATCCTGAAACACAAAACGCCGCTAAAAGTTATTATCGTGCTCCAGAATAGCTTAAAGTCTCCGGTTACACCTGAAGGCCGAAGGGCTGAGACGGCTCTTTGTCATGAGTCCAGCTTTTATTTTGTAAGGATGCTTTTTTATTTGATTAAATGCAGACGGGCTTTCATGTAAAAAGCTCAAATCTGGATGAAAGCGAAGGATAATCGATGTAGCAGGGATTGTCTTCGAGGCCGTCCAGGTTGTGGGGAGGGAGGTGAGAAAAACCAATAAAGAAGCATTACTGGGAAAACTGGCAGCAGCAACAGACTCCTGCCGTTCTGCTCACTGCAGCAGCTTATGATGAATTAAAACCTGTTTTTGCTAGCTATAACCCTAACAGTTATTTAGTAGGGTGCTATTAATAGCTACATGATGCAAAATCCAGAAATCCAGTTATTGGGATTTGAATCATCTCAGATTGTTTTTTAACCCAAAACTTAAGAACAACCACCATTTTCGAGCGATAACAAACTAGCTAGCAGGATGTGTTTGATCGAGATAAAGGTCACAAACAAATGCTTTGATGCATAAATATGTGCAATCTTGTAATTCCTTCATTTTCAGTCGTATTTAAATCTACTACTGCTATGAAATAACCTGCAGCACAAACTGTATGTTTGGGTTTGATTTTCATTCTCTAGTCAAAGTTCTTTTAAACCACAGGCCTCAGGGTAGAAGGACATGCAAAAAGGATGTTAGGTGAAGCAGAAGGAGCAGGCAGGTGGGAGAGGAAAGAGGGAACAGCAACTCTGTGGGGGCGACTTAATCTGGCAAGCTGTATGCTTTCATGTCCTCTTTCACTGAAAGGAAGAGATCTGTCTATAAGATCGGACATGATACTGTTAAAATCTATTCATGGTGCAGCTGGATGCTGATAGAAACTATATCTGAGTTTTGCCACATTTAAACAAATACTTGTATTTTCTCATGTCATCTTTGTCTGATATGAAAATTTGTTTGGCTTTCTGAAACACCAAGTGTGAAAAATAAAATGTAAACATAAATCTGTGCATCTCCATCATTTAGTTTGATAGCTATTCTAAACAAGTTAAATTCACAGAAAAAATGAGAAAAACTCACCTATTTTCCTCTATAAACTGAAGTTACCACAATGCAACATGTTGTATGGTTTGTTTTAAATATTTTAGTTAAATTCCTTTAGGAGTAATTAAGAAATGCAGAAAAACCTCTCTACTTTAAAATTGTGGGAAGTATGAAGGTGAACCTTAATTTTTGATCCAAGCAGACACAAAATGGCCTGAATTTCTCCAGATCTAATAGTCTAATTCTGTTCTTTATAATTTTATCAAGAAAATGTTTATATTCTTGGCAATAAAACCTCCAAAGTAGGATTTTTCTTGTGTTTTTAGCACATTTTCTTTTTTATTAAAGGTGCAAAAAAACTACTGATATAGTCTGGATGTTACTTGAGGCTTTGTGTCATTAATTGTGTTTAATATGTTACATTTCCTGAATAAGTGAAAGTGATGTGGATAAATTTCTTTGTCGTATTGAAAAGGGAATCACAGAGTCAGATCAATGGATGAAACTTTTCTCATTCTCTTATCACTCTGTGAAAATGTGTGTGTGTGGGGGGGAGTGTGTGGACACGTTTCCTGCTGCATTCCAGGCTGAGTCACATGCACATCCTTGTATCCGTGGCAACAAAAACTCTCATTCATTAGGAACAATTCGCTAAGTCATTGTAGCCCTCTGTAAATGTCTGAGAAGCCCACTGGGGTCGATTTAGGCTGAATAAATAGAGAAGAGACACTAAAAACATGCATGTTTGTGTTAAAGTTTGACGTTTGTTTAGTTTTTTTGTCGTCTTCCTCCTACAGTGTGCTGGGGAGGAGAGCTGCGTGGACACCAGGACAGTTTATATTGGACATAAGGAGCCTCCTCCAGGAGCTGAGGCGTTCATTCAGCAGAGGTTCCCAGATAACAGAATAGTTTCCTCCAAGGTCAGTGAAAGTATAGAAACACAAAAGCACGTCTCTCTTCAGCCTTCACTGTGTGGCTGATTTATACTGTGCAACAGAACACTGGATTAAAACGTTTCTGTAAAAGAAACAGCGTTTCACCTACTTTCTGACTGAAAGGAAAACACTTTGTCATGCTTCTTTTTTGCTGCATTTGTTTCTGCTGATCAGTTACTTGCTTTTACACCGAACCTTCAATTTACACACAGATTGAATATTTCACCTCTTGTGTTTCCAGTACACTTTTTGGAACTTCATCCCCAAGAACATGTTTGAGCAGTTCAGGAGAGTGGCCAACTTCTACTTTCTCATCATCTTTCTGGTTCAAGTAAGAATATATTTTGTGAAAGATCAATGGTTTATGTGTATATAGTATGTCCCATTTCATTTTTTTTTTGTTATTGAGATCTTTATTAGGGCTGAAGCTTAATTAGATTAATAGTGATTAAGTGATTATTGAAGTAATCGTCAAATAATTTAGTAATCGATTAATCGCTAACTTGAGTACAGACCAAAAAAAAAAACAATTTGCTGAAAGAACAACAGACTAGATATATTTCCTCATGAATTATACATTTTCAGACAAATTTTCTCCTTAAATGTCAAATATTAATATTTTTTGAATATTTTTCTGTCATTGCAAAGGTTGCCTAATTTGTCAGAATTAGTTCATTTAGTATTTTCCTACAAAGCTTAGTTTTCATTTAATTTAATATTCATTAGCATGCGATTATGTCTATTATCAAACTGGATAGTTGATGCTCAGCAGAGCTTCTTAGATGGATTGTTACTTCCTGCAGCATCTGGATTATTTTCTTGTCATTGAGAAAATTATCCAGCGTATTCTTTCTTGAGAAAAAGTGAGGAAAATGTTTATTTTATTTATGTATAATAATCAGGCTGTAAGAGAAGTGAAAGAAACATTGATGTTTAACTCTAAGTAACAAAAGGTAACTTAAGCTATTCATGTTCTGCAGTTATGATTCAGATATGACTTAGTTTTTAGTTTTGTGTAATCGACAGTCCTTTATCATCTTTGTGTTTCTGACCACAGCTAATCATCGACACTCCCACAAGTCCAGTCACCAGCGGGCTGCCGCTCTTCTTTGTCATCATTGTGACCGCCATTAAACAGGTGAGACCTGATTGTTCTGCTTCGCGCGTCACATCAGCTTTGACTCCACACATCTACACACTCTGTGTGTCCTGCAGGGCTATGAGGACTGGTTGAGACATAAAGCAGACAAAGCTGTCAACCAGTGTCTGGTCCAGGTGGTGCAGCACGGGAAACTGAGCCGCAAACACAGTCGCAAGCTTACGGTGCGTGACTATAACTCAGTCTGATCACTCTGATACGTAAAACTTTAGCAGAAGCTAACCAGAGCAAGGAAGCTTCTTGGATCTGTAGATTAATGAGCTTCATCTTCTCTGTCCTTCAGGTTGGAGATGTGGTGTATGTGAAGGAAGACGAGTCCTTTCCATGCGATCTCATTCTTCTTTCCTCATCTCGAGATGACGGGACGTGTTACGTTACAACGGCCAGCCTGGACGGGGAAAGCAGCCACAAGGTGGGCTTTATGTAGATAATATTTCATGCTTTTCACATTTAATCTGTTTCAGATTGCATATAAGGACACAAAATAAACTTATGGTGAAATAACATTAAAATTCTACATGGTTTCTAAATTTCTGCAAAAAAAAATAAGCTTACATTAAGTGACTATATATTCCTGTTAATTTCAGCATTAGATATTTCATGCTTCAAATTTCAGGTAGTTGCACAGATTTGTCGTATTTCTGGGTAGTTCAGACACAAAAAAGTAGCATTTGATCTGCTAAATGCTGGTCATTGCTGCCCTTTTTACCACACAACCATAAAAAATGCATTATTTAACTTTTTCACAATTATGTGCGAAATCCCAAATATGAAGTCTGTAGTCAAAGGCGGAAACATTTATCAAATTTTCAAGGTGTTGTATAGCATAGGAACACGTTTTTTCCATTTTCTTTTGTCCACCTGGCTTCCTACTTTGCTTTTACAACTTATACTCTTTCTCTTCTTCAGATGTAAACTTACAGCCTTTTTTCACAGACGTACCACGCAGTTCAAGACACCAAAGCTTACAAAACAGAGGAAGAGGTCAACTGCATCCACGCCACCATTGACTGTGAGCAGCCGCAACCAGACCTGTACAAGTCAGTACAACAGACACAGACGGTTTAAATTTACATCAGAAACATGTCTGACCTCACTTCTTTTCTGCTCAGATTTAGGGGAAATATTAACATTTACATGGGAAATGAGCCTGTGTCCAGGTACGCCAAACATAACAAGAAAACTGTCTCTAGTAAATATCTATTGGATATTTACTAGTCAGCTTTTAGGACATTGTGAAACTCTAATTTTCATTTTTATAAAATTGTTATTTTCTTTATTTGGAAGAATGTTTCAGCTCACAGTGATGCTTTAGAATAAAATTTCTTCATCTGCAGATTTTTGCAGGTTTTGCATCAGAGTTGACTGTTTATCTCTAGTTTTATTTTGTCAAGTATTTCCTTTGATTCGTTGGTCCAAAGTTTAGTTTTGGCTTCATTAGATTATAACACATAGTAATGCAAGAATTTAGAGCAGTAGTGTAAAAATGTGTGGATTTATGAATGTCATTTATTTCCTCAGAGTAGTACTTTGTGTGACGTTTCATTGTATTTGGATGCAGCAGAAAATTTGTGATCTAATTTTTTAGTTTCTTCATCTGGTTTTGTAATAATAATAATTATTATTATTCTCTTCATTAATGACCAAAGCAACAACACTAAAAGAGTGTTTGTCCTTCGTAGGTCTTTGGCGTCTCAAAACTTGCTGCTTCGTGGAGCGACGCTTAAAAACACTGAATATATCTTCGGTAACACACGAAATACACCAAAGCCTTTAAGTTTGATTTAGTGATTTGTGTGTTTTAAACTGCATTCTTACTGCATTAAGGTGTCGCTATCTACACTGGTATGGAAACCAAGATGGCTCTCAACTACCAGTCCAAATCTCAGAAGCGATCGGCGGTGGAAAAGTAAGCCACACCCCCCCCCGGTCTCCCAGTCCTTCATTTTTAATTTTAGAAACCGCCTCATTTAGCTGTCTGATATTTTCCATCAAAGCTGCAGCATGATCATCTTTTTTCTCACACTGGATTAGATAATCGTCTAATTTTTGTTTAATGTCCATCTGTTCACATCTCAAATCTTTTATTCACCGACTGCTGGTTTGTGAGTCTCAGCGGCTCGCTGCAGAGACTGTCTGTTTCTTTCCATCTGCCGTTGATTGAGCCTTCAGTCCAGATGGCTCGTAGGTGGATCTCATTTGCAGTTTGTTACTGTCATTTGGCATTTGTCTTCCTTTTACCAAAATTAACTCTGCTGGACGTGAATGTTATTTGTTGGGCCAGTGCTTTATTTGTACCTGTCCGACTGGTTTTCCTACTGTGGATTTCTTAGTTAATTGATTTAATAGCAGCGTCTTCATGGAGAAATATGAATAAAATCTGAATTAATTTAGCAGAATTTGTTCTTCCTAAAACAAAACTTCTTGTTGGGAATCAGTAATGAATGCACATGACTTTATGAAACAGTGCAGATCACTGCACAAAATAAATTATTTTGTGCTTTTTGGTGATTTATTTGAGCTGCTTGTTTGTCAGAGTGAGAGTATTATGCAACAACTAACATAAAATATATATTTTTTTAAAATCAAGAATTACTAACTTAAATTTTAATTTAATAAATCTTTGTGCAGTATTGAAATTTCTTTGATAATTTTAAATATTAATTTAACAAAAAAGTAAGGGAATACATACCTGTTTTTGTGGCATTGTATGTAATATGTAAAACAATGATGATTAAAATCAGAAAACTGGACGGTTCAGACTAAAATAACATTAATTTTTATCATGAATTCTCAGCAGCTGCTCGTTGTCTCCCCCTGCAGGTCAATGAACTCCTACCTGGTGGTCTATCTGTGCATCCTCATCAGCAAAGCCGTCATCAACACGGCGCTGAAGTACGTGTGGCAGGCCGACCCCAACAGAGACGAGCCGTGGTACAACGAGAAGACGGAGAGCGAGAGGCAGAGACACGTTGTGAGCTTTCAACTAACTTCCTCCAAACCCGATGCAACAAATTCTTCATCTTTTTAGTTTCTGAGGCTCCTCTTCGTCGCTTTCTTCTTTAGCTCATCAGGGCGTTCACGGACTTCTTAGCCTTTATGGTGCTGTTCAACTACATCATCCCCGTCTCCATGTACGTCACCGTGGAGATGCAGAAGTTCCTGGGCTCCTATTTCATCATGTGGGACGACGAGATGTTTGACGAGGAGCTGGGCGAGCGAGCCGTGGTCAACACATCGGACCTGAACGAGGAGCTGGGTCAGGTAGAGATCCACCGGGAAACCTCATATTCTTTAAATACAGAAAAGTAAAGATGCAGTAATCGACTCCGCTTTTTCCAGGTGGAGTACGTCTTCACAGACAAGACGGGGACTCTGACCGAGAACAATATGGAGTTCATAGAGTGCTGTGTGGACGGAAACGTTTACGTACCTCATATCATCTGTAATGGACAGGTAATAATAATCTGGTTATTATTTTATAAATTATTATTCACAGAAAGTTTGCCAAATTACATTGAATCCCTCTGATCCAAATAGACAAACAATTGCATTTGTTTGAAGTATTGTAAAATTCAAGGAACTGTAAAATTTGTGCTTTTGTATTATCAGTGCTGATTAGCTGCTTGTTTTATTAAATTAATGCTGATTGAAATGTGGACCTGATTAAATTTAGCTGCCCTAATATCTTGAGTCCATAAAAACTCTGTACGGCTTAATAATTGGAAAAGTAAAGCAGAAAATAAAGATGAATATTAATAATTTCACTAGAATTTTTGTAGCTGTATTTTTTTTGCTACATTTAAACCATGATCATCAATGTTAACAGAAATAAATATTTGCAGTGCTTCCCTGTGTAACATAAATCTATTGTAATAAAAGTTTCACATCTTGAAACTGAAATAAATGATCTGTTCTATGACATTCAGATGCAGCTGTAATAAACTTTTGTTTAAATAGCCTGTGATATTTTGTGCTGTTGCTTAAAATGGATTCCTTATAGAGTTTTTACTGAAACTCATTATAAAATAAAATTTATAATTCAAAGTGTGAATAATTAGTAAACTTGGCCCGTGTTGTTGCCAGGTGATGCCTGGTGCTGCTGGTATCGATATGATTGACACATCGCCAGGGCCTGAAGCCAGGGTGAGTGGCTTTCCTCCCTGATGGTTTTAGGGTGTGGGTGTGTGTGTGCGCGTAACAGCCCTGTTCATCCACCACAGGAGCGTGAGGAGCTGTTTTTCCGCGCCTTGTGTTTGTGCCACACGGTGCAGGTGAAGGAGGAGGAGACGGTGGATGGGATCAAACATGGCATCCACCAGGGCAAGTCCTCCTCCTTCTACATCTCCTCTTCGCCAGACGAGGTGGCGCTGGTGGAGGGCATGAAGAGGTGGAGCAGACAAACGCATGAAGAATTAAGATTTTTTTTTTTCCCCTAACTCATTTAGTCACTCATTCATGTTAAAACGCTCTGTGCTGCAGGCTGGGGTTCACCTATCTACGGCTGAAGGAAGGTCAGATGGAGATCTTAAACAGGGAAGATGAAATAGAGAGGTGAGTGTGACCCCAAATACTCACCACCTCTGGATGGTTTTTTTATTTAAACTGCCTCGCACAGTTTACGTAATGATTTAATTAGTAATACAGAAAGAAATGCATGAAAATATAAGACTTCTCACAACGTTGTGCATATTCACAATTCATTTATTGTCCTAATATGAAGTAGTCTGATGAATAAATGATTTCACATGGTAGAAAGTGAAGAAAGAATAACTAAATATAGTGTATAGATTGTGTGTGATGAATTTGATCTTTTGTGTAAATTAAAAACCTGTGTCTGTTATCTGTCTACATGACTGGACTCACTCTGAGACACATTCTTTTTTTTTTTCATATTTTTTAAACTTTGACTACCCATTTTTTAAATTAGATGGCCTATTAGCCTTTTTAATAATGTGAAGCTCAGGAGACAGCTGAATTTCACTAAAAAGAAGCCAAATCACAGCACAGACAGAAGACGCATATCCTGTCCTCACAGGGAAATATAAAACCTATTGTCTGCATGAATTACCAATTTTTTGTCCTTATGTTGATTTAGTTTACCAGAGTTTTTCTTCTAAAGTCCTGACATTCAAAACAGTCTTAAACAATTTGTGTTCCAGCTGGGAAAATAAAAAGATTGCCTTGCATCGTGTTTGACTTTTTGTTTGAGGTTTTCTCTTTAGATTTTAAATATTTTTGTCCATGATTCACAAACTCAGCTGCAGTTATTTTGCTCTGTATTTTTAACGCCAGGTTTGAGCTGCTAGAAGTTTTGACTTTTGACTCTGTGAGACGGAGGATGAGCGTCATCGTCAGGTCCAGCACAGGTAACGCATCTAAAACTGTATAAATATTTTGTTTATTTTTATGCTTTAGTGTTTTGTTTTCTCCTCTTACTCTGATTGTTTTCCCTCCGTTTTTGTGAGCAGGGGAGCTGTACCTGTTCTGCAAAGGAGCCGATTCCTCCATCTTCCCCAGAGTCGTTTCAGGAAAGATGGAGCAGATCAAAGCACGGGTGGAGCGAAACGCAGTGGTGAGGACAAAAACACGAAACCCATCCACGTTTCCTCAGAAGACATTCTCGTAAGAAGCAGTTTTGAGCTGTAAAGGTTGCACATTGTTTGTGGTTTCCACAGCTACATCCTGACCACAGTTTCCAAGGTTACCACAGGAGGTGAATCAGTGAAGCATGGCCCACATCAGCGAAATTTTCTCTGTAGACATTATAAATGTTCAGTTTTTGCGAATATGTAGTTGAGTTTGATTAAATGTAAACAATCCAAGGGGTATGAATACATTCACAAGTCATATTGCAAACATTTTACATTTTATATAACCTGCAAGCCTAATTTAAAAATTTTAATTGTTAGTCTAATCTGATTTAATGGGGGAGACAGACCACTCATGCAAATCCAATCAATATCTTATTACATTGATTTCAAATGTAATAAGATATTTGCGCTAGAAACTAGCTGAAAATAACTGGTAAGATTTCTGGTTTTTGCAATTTAAAAAAAGTTGTTTGTCTAAAAATATTAACTAAAGTTAAAATATCTCAAATATTCTTCTTTAAAATGACATAATTCAAAGACACAGGTGTGACTGTTTGAGAGTGTGGTTTCAGGTCAGTGTGTCTGTTCAGCTGAAGTAGATCAAGTGAATTAAAGTAGCTGTAAAAATCAGGTCAAAAAGAGGTTCCTCTCTCTCTTTGAGTGTTTGCAGCAGCAGACAGTTCACAGCTTTCAGTGAAAATGGAAATCTAGGTGGTGGGTGTTGAACTAGTGAGCCTGGTGCCCACACACTGCACACTATTACTCAGAGCTGACACCGAATGCTTTTATGTTTCAAAGCCCTTTTCATGTCTGTCTGTCTGTGTTCTCTCCAGGAAGGCCTGAGGACTCTCTGCGTCGCTTATCGGCGGCTGAGTCCGGAGCAGTACGAGCAGGTTTGCCACCTCCTGACCAGGGCCAAGTTGGAATTTCAGGACCAGGACAAGCTGGTGGCTGAGGCGTATGACCTCATCGAGAGAGACCTCATCCTGCTGGGAGCCACCGCTGTAGAGGACAGGTAGAGAGTTGTGTAGCGTTAAAACTCTGCAACCCCCAATATCCCAAAGCAGGGTGCTCTGGTGCAGCAAAAACAATCCCAGCACAAGTTTTAAAGGAACTGTTCCAGACAAAATGTGACCTGCGCATGTTTCTGTAATAAGCATAAAAAAAAGATGCTTTCTTTATCTTGTTATCCCCTCATTGTTTTCTGAATGATGTGGTTAAAATAACAAATCTAATTTAGTTTTTCTCAGAAACTCCAAACTCTGTTTCAATAATCTTGGTATCAAAATAAAGCTAAAACTTGGAAACGCCATCAGAAGTGTAAGTGTCAAAGCAGCTGCTATAATTTCAGAGAAAATTACATAACATAATTTTGAATTTTTTGTTTTGCATTATAAATTATATAATCCTTTTAGAATCATTATAAACAAACTTTTTGAAACCATAGATCCACCTGTGGATATTACCTGTGCAAAGAAAACAAATACCTTGGTGTTTTTCTCTTTGCACATGTTGGCACCATTTACAACACTGGGAATTTTCTGTTTTTACTTACTAAATTTAATAAATTAGTTTTTATATGTATAAAATTGCTTGGTTTTGATATACATTTCTTTGAAATACACTCATTTTCTATCAAATTATAAAGCAAACAATAGAAAATTGCTTTATTTGACTCCAATTCAAGTGTAATTTTTGGAGATTTGGTGTGAAAAATGCAAAATTAGAACAAATGTAGGCACATCTTGCTGAAAAAAATATTAAGACTACCAAAATATATACTTTGTTTTGTACTACCAATTCAAATGCTCAGATTCTTTTTATATCATTTTTGCCTTAACAAACATGTGCTTCCTCCTCAGGCTACAGGAGAAAGCTGCAGATACCATAGAGTCTCTCCACAAGGCGGGCATGAAGGTGTGGGTGCTGACCGGAGACAAGATGGAGACCGCGGCTGCTACCTGCTACGCTAGCAAGCTGTTTCGCCGCAGCACCCAGATCCTGGAGCTCACTACCAAGCGGACGGAGGAGCAGAGCCTGCATGACGTCCTGTTTGAGCTGAGCAGGACGGTGCTCCGGCATTACGGAACCATGCCGCGCGACGCCTCCTCTGGGTGTGTGTTTGTGACCACAATTGATTCTGTTCTACTTTATTTAAATAGAAATGTAAAGAATGGAAATATGAAACCATCCAACTGTTGGTTTGTGATGTCTTTCCAGTTTATCCAGCGAGTACATCGACTACGGCCTGATAATCGATGGCGCCACCCTCTCTGCCGTGATGAGGCCCAGCCAGGAAGACTCCAACTCAGGGAATTACAAAGAGATATTCCTGGAAATCTGCCGCAACTGCAGCGCAGTGCTCTGCTGTCGAATGGCTCCTCTTCAGAAAGCACAGGTAGAAATTCTTTGAGGCGTTAACATAATAAATCCAGTCGGTGCAGCGACGACAATCGCTGGTGTTTTTTATTTTCAGATCGTCAAGATGATCAAATCGTCCAAAGAGCACCCAATCACCCTCGCCATTGGAGATGGGGCAAATGATGTTAGCATGATCCTGGAGGCCCACGTTGGCATCGGTTGGTGTTTATCCAGCATAAGCAAACAATAAATACACAATTGAACATTTAATAGTTGCATACTACTTTGTTTTAATCCTTTACAGCTTGTTAGTGTTTGTGTGCCTTTTATCCCTTGGTTTGTTTTCACCAGCCTCATTGGTTTTAATCACTTTTACATTTTTTTACGCACAACTTTGGTGTGTTTTATTAGGTTTTATAAAACAGACTGTTTGGTTTATCACTGCAAAATAAAAAATATCTAAGATTTTTACAAATTAAAACTGAATTGATCCTTTCTGAGTCAATACTTTCTGCAATTTCAGCTTCAAATATTTTGGGTATGTCTTTAAACATCTACAAACTGATATACTTTTTCTTTTCGCCAATGCTATTATTCAAAATATTTCAGCAACTTGTCAATTTGATTCAGGTTTGGGCTTGATGATGATGTTTTGATCAAAACCGTGTATCATTTTGTACTGATTGGTGTTTGATGAGAAGAATCCTCTCATCATAATGCTTCCAAAGTACTTGGTGATGTTCAGAGTTAGTTTTCTTGGATTTTGGGTTTTGTTTGGACCCATTTACTTTTCTGTCTACATTATCATTGCTATGAATCAAAGCTATCCCACAGCATCTCTCCATGTAGCTTTAGCTAATGCATTTAACTATAGTGATGACGTCTTTTGTTTGACATACGTTTCACTCTAGGCATCATGGGTAAAGAGGGTCGCCAGGCAGTAAGAAACAGTGACTACGCTATCCCAAAGTTTAAACACCTCAAAAAGATGCTGCTAGTTCATGGACACTACTACTACATACGCATCTCTGAACTCGTGCAATACTTCTTCTACAAGGTAATACACGTTGCATTTACACTGTTTATATTATGTCAAAACTCAAATTTAATCTCAAACTTTCTTTTTTTTTCCCCCCAGAATGTTTGTTTCATCTTTCCCCAGTTCCTCTACCAGTTCTTCTGTGGCTTCTCCCAGCAGGTTGGCTATGACAAATTGTTAAAAACTGATGTAAGAAATTCAGAAATGAAGATAAAAAGACAAGCGCTGGTCTGTTTTCTCAACAGCCGCTGTACGACACAGCTTACTTGACTCTCTACAACATCAGCTTCACATCGCTGCCCATCCTCCTCTACAGCCTCATGGAGCAGCACATCAACATGGACATCCTGAAGAAGGAGCCAACACTTTACAGGTGGGTTGGTTTATATAGTCTGTATTTTCATAGAGGAGAGCAGTAGGAGAGCGAAGTAGAGTGAGAACAACGGCTTCCTAATCCTATCGTGGCTTTATCATAGGGGTAACGTTTAGTTTTAGGAAAAATAAAGGTGAAACATGTAGATAATAAAACAAATTCTCTTGGTGAATGTTTTAAAATAAAAAATATATTGTGAAGATTTCTAAATCCAGTGAGTTTTTGAGTTTGATTGCGAATCTTGTCTTCATCAGAGATATAGCCAAGAACTCATTACTAACGTGGCCCATCTTCATATACTGGACTGTCCTGGGTGTGTATGACGCCATTGTGATGTTCTTTGGTGCTTACTTCCTGTTTGACAACACCACCTTCACCAGCAACGGACAGGTAACGCTGACGGCTCCGTATTAGCCCCTCTGTCTGACCAAAATCAATTAGTACAGCTAAAGGCTTTCAAATTTTCCACTTTTGCCATTTTTTGATTTGTCTACAACTCAGATAATAGTCGTTTATGGTTTTTTACATTGTAATTATCTGCTTATTGCCTGTGTTTTACCACCTTTTGGAGATATCTAATGTTTGCTGGTAGTCCTTCATTTTTGTTCCTATTCTGTCAATTGAAATACTAATACTATAAGAATATTCAGTGGTAATCCACTTAATATTGCTTCTATCTAATGTACTGAATACACCAAAGCAGTAATAGTAGATGATCTTACAAGTTGCATCAAAAGCTGAAATCTAAATAGGTTCTCAGATCGCTGCTCAAAATAAAGTAGCATTTCTGTCATCTTCTTCTGTTATTTTTGTTTCTTTTCATAATTTCTTTTAACCACCTTAAGTTGCTCCTTTGCTACAAATTTTTTTTAATCTCATTTGGGTTTTTTTCCTCAGCTACAAAGTTTATGCTTTTCTTCCTACCTCTTTATTTTTCTTCTTATACTCTTTGTGTTGCTTTTTCTTTTTGCTTGTCTTTCTTCCTCCCAGCTAATGACAACCAACACACAGATGGTAAGCCTGTCCCTGTCTCTCTGCCACCTCACCATAGTTTCACCCTCCAGCTCCCTGTTTCTTCCCCATCTAACATACTGATAGAGAGCAGCATTCACTTTCATCTCATGTCCATTCCTTTCAGCTTCTAGATTTATTAAAGGCATTTGTGTTGTCCAAAAACTTCTCTGTGCTTCTTTTATGTGTTAACTTCATGTTAAATGAGTGGATGAATAAGAAACTACCATTATTTCTCATCTTTGACATTATTCATCCTTCATATAAAGATATTTCACAGCTTATGAGCCTTAGTAGGGGGCTAATTCTTTAAACAAAAGTGCATTTTAAAGGATGTTTGTGGCAAATAAATGTGACCCTTACTTTTATATCGGACAGAGATGTAGATCTTTTTTTTTGTGTAAGAGTTTCATTCAGGAAGATCTTTGTTGGTGCACCACCTCCAGCTTTCATTTCCAGTGTGAATAATATTGGGTTCAGTGAATCTTCTAAAGACATGGTGACGGCTTAAAAGTTAAAAGAAAATTGGGTTTGCAATTTTAAATTTGTCAAGCTTGATTTGTTTTAGGAGTGTAGAAATGCGCTTTACCATTTTCCATCCATCAGTCATCTGATGACCAACTCCTCACCTGATTATTGTTACCTGCCATCTGTTTGATTGATTGATTCCTTTCTGAAGCTGTGCTCCTAAAGACAGGTGCATCTCAATAAATTAGAACATCATTAATACACACAAAAACATCTATTGCATTATTAAAATAAAAATGGTATGGTGCCCCAAATCATCACTTACTGTGGAAAATTCCCACTGGACATCAAGAAGCTGAACACTTCCTCAAAACCGTGATTTAGCCTCACTAAGCAGCAGTTCAGATTTTTCTGATGTTCCCTGTTCAGGAGTTCCTTGAACAATGTTCTCCTTCCACACAATTTTCCAATACTAACCTTAAATGCAGCACTCAACTTACTCTTCTTATTGAGGAGTTAATCACTGCTTGCTGAACAACAGTCAAGGCAGTGATCTTTACTGTGATTGATTTTATTTTGAACACAGATTAAAAATTGTCAAAAATAAAACAAATCAAAGAAAAAGCACAAAAAGGAGTTGGTAGAATAAAAAAAAAACATATTCCCACTACCTGCTTTTATAATATACTGTATAAGAACAAATTTGTATTATTCACACATCTACTAATGAGATTGTGTAAACCACAACATGTAAAAAAATAAATAAATAAATTCTATCAATAAATATTCACATTTTCTTTTTGTTTGCTTTTTTCAAATGGCCAGAAATAAATGAAAATATTTTTTTGGGATGCACCTGTATATCGTAGCAAATTTTCAACAAGTAACATCTATAATGTAGACTGTCACACATATTATTGTTTCATGGCATCATACTAACCCTTCATGTTATTGACTGTATTTAATGCAACAAGCAGAAAAGTGACAGTAACGGCTGCTGATGTATTTTATCTGCAGATGTTTGGAAACTGGACGTTTGGGACTCTGGTCTTCACTGTGCTCGTTTTCACTGTTACATTGAAGGTAACACGATAACAGTAGGTTACTTTAAAGCTGCCATTATGAGCGGACATTTACCTGTTTTTTTTCTTTTAGTTGGCTCTCGATACTCATTACTGGACGTGGATCAACCATTTTGTCATCTGGGGCTCGCTTGTCTTCTTTGTAGTCTTCTCTCTGCTGTGGGGAGGAATTATTTGGTAAATTAAAATATATATATATAGCATATTGCTTAATGCTTTATAAATAACTATGTTTGTGTCTAAATATATATTTTTTTCTCCAGGCCTTTCCTGAACTACCAGCGGATGTACTATGTGTTCATGCAGATGCTGTCCAGCGGTCCGGCCTGGCTCAGCATCATCCTGCTGATCACAGCCAGTCTGCTGCCAGATGTGGTGAAAAAGGTGTTCTGGAGGGCCCTGTGGCCCACCACCACCGAACGCATACAGGTACATACTGCACACACACAAACCTCAACTACTGTCTCACGTATTTACTCATTATAAATGTACCTGTTGAATTTAGTCGTTTTGTAAACAGGCTTCCCAAAGATGGTCATAAACCATAGAAGAGAAAATTTAAACATCTTTTTTGCCTCTTGGTTATTTTTACTAAATTAAATATCTAAAGTAGAACAGCTTTCATCCTCACCTGTAGTTATGAATGATTAATCAGGTTTGACTGCAAACTACTGATGTTTACAGGGCATACATTCAATAACTTGTATTACCAGTGATGACATATATATATATATATATAT
>CAEFZY010043046.1:0-16711 GCA_903066815.1 Brachyrhaphis roseni
ATTCAGAGATCTGACATATTTTTGCCTTTTTGGCACCAGCTCTCTCCAAAGACGCGTCTTTGTCTTGTTTGTCTTGTCTTTGTATTTTTTCCTATCTGTTGTGTCTCAGGTAATGAATGTATGTCTTGGTTCTTCTGCAGTTTTGTTGTTAATTCACATGCTGTTTTCTTCTTCTATTAAACTGTGTAATTCTGTGACGCCATCACGCATTGTTGTACTTCATTGTGGCCAGCACGTCGCTCGCCGGGAGGACCTGGGATCCAGAGGAAGAGAGAGAGCCTGACTTTTTTTTCAAAGTTAACTTATTTAAAAACTCTTTTTCATAACACCCTTTAAAATGTACTAGGCGCGGCTTATAATCAGGTGCGCTCTATAGTCCGGAAATTGCGGTACTTGAATTTATTTTGATTAAAGTTACTCAGTTACTTTACTCAATCTATTAATGAGTAAGAATAAAACACAAAAAACAGCATTGATATTTTTGCCTGGGTTTTCATAGTGTTGCATCAATGGGAAGACAGAGGAGTACTGTTGTAGTACTTGAGACCGGTCTCAAGACCACTTTTTGATGGTCTTGGGCTCATCTCAGACTCAGCCGCATTTGGTCTTGTCTCGGTCGTTGAGGATGTGGGATTTTATTTCAAGATCGGTCAAGACCACAACTGTGGAAATGTCACTAAATTGTCAGTATATTATCCACTTCATTTGTCAACATTTTCACAGGATGCAAAACATAACGATTCAAATCCAAGCGATTGCTGGGTTGCAGACACATGACCAGAAATTCAGATGGAGGTCCACGGAAGTGGATTTCTCAGATTCAAAACACAGCAAAATTTATCACAAGTACACTAATTCCATAAATAAACTGAAGCTCGAAAAAATATGTATATATTAAGGATAGGATTCTTATGTTGGTAAAAAAGACTTCTCGTATAATCTTGAGGATTTACCCAGCATCGAAGCGATCCACATAACTAACAGCACCAGATAGGTCTGCAGCACTATCTGGAGCTGCAGACCTCATATTATACAACAAGCCAGAAGAAAGTTTTCAAAAGCCTGGAGAATGCAATCATTTAGTTTCAGGTTGGGTCAACCATTTAGGATCAAAAGAAGCAATAAATGGCTGTCGACTTGTTTCTGCCGGTTGAGTAATGAGATGTGCTATTTTAAGCAATTAGTCTATGATGACAATGCTATGGCTAACAACAAACTAACCCATTTTATTTCTATGAGCTTGGATTTCCCGGTAAATAATTTATTTAGCTTCTGTAAACCCAAATTCATGCTGGAGTTGTATGTTAATGTTGAGACATTGTAGGAGGCTGGATTCAGGTCCAATGGAGGTCAACCATTTGAAGTCATTTACAGAAACCCCATGTTCATATATTATGGACAAGATTGTGTCTTGACTTGTTTCTCCTTTTACCTGAGAACTTGTCACAGGCAGGGGTTCCATTTGTGCAACATAAAACACAATTGCTGGATCCGTAGTTTTTCAGTGGTTTGCATTTGTGGAAGATGTGAAAGTCCATCTGCGTTTCTATGCAGTTTTGTCCCTTTAAATTCAATGTTGTAGGTGTGTGAGCCAAGGAACAACGTCCATCGCTGTAATCATGCTCTAGCCATGGTTGGCACACCTTTCTAAGGGTTAAAGATGGACACCAGCAGTCGGTGGATTGTGATCAGGGTGAAGTGTCTTCCATATAAACATTGACTGAACTTCTTCACTCCCCACACCAGACTTAGCGCTTCTCTGTCTATCTGCGCATAATCACGTTCTGCTGCATTTAGGGACCTTGAGGCAAAAGCGATTGGTCGTTCCACTCCATTGGGATTTTGTGAGATAGCGCAGCACCGAGCCGTATGGAGAGGCATCACATGTAAGGTGAAGGGGAAGATTTGGGTCAAAGTGTGTTAGCACCTCCTCTGATGTAATAAGCTTTTTAGCACTATTAAATGCCTTTTTACAGTCTTTTGTCCAGTTCCACTTGACATTTTGTTGCAGCAGCATTGTGTAGCGAGTGCAGAACTGTTGACAGGTTCGGTAGAAACATGTGATAATAATTAATTAAGCCAAAGAATGAGCATAGCTCACTAACATTTTAGGCTCTGGTGCCTTCAAGACTGCTTCAACTTTGTCTTTGGTTTTGTGGAGTCCATGCCTGTCAGTCTGATGTCCACAATACTCCAAGGCATCTTTGAAGAACTCACATTTGTTTTAATTTGCTCTCAGTCCATATTTTTCTAATCTGATCAGGACTGCTACTAGGTTAGCTAATTGGGTGTTTTCATCGACACCTGTGACAATAATGTCATCCAGAAAACATTGTGTTCCTGGAATGCCCTGCACAGCCTGATCCATGGCACGCTGCCATACTGCTGGAGCACTGGTGATACCAAATACCAGTCGGTTGTACTGGAATAGGCCTTTGGGAGTATTTATCACAAGATATTTCTTGGATGTCTCTTCTAATTCCATCTGTAGTTAAGCTTGGACAAGGTTGATTTTTGAAAAATGCTTGCCTTTTTAACTTTAATAACATAAAGCTACATAATTTTTAAAGTTTAATCAGTAGTACTTTTATAACAAATTTATGTCAGATCATGATTTCTTGGTTAATGTCAAGTTGTCATAACGAAGACATTTTAAATAATGTCAACTTTGTATTAAAAGTGTCATGATTTACCAAATGACACTTTATGACAACAGTCATAAATATTCATGAAGACTTACTCATGTTCATGACAGGTGTTATGTCATGTTTATGACAGTATCATGACAGTCTTATTCACAACCCGTCAAATAAAGTGTTACCCTATTTTCCTGTCTGTATCAAGATTGCTGCTTCTCAGGTGATGCTTTTATACAATGAAATCAGCTCTCACAACTGACTTTATTGTGTGGGCCTGGAAAATAAAACATCTTTTACTAATTTCCACTTTCAAAAAGTGCTTTAAACTGACAAAACATTTTTTCCATTTATATTGGAATTAGAGACATTAAGTTGTATTATTGAAATTCACTTAGAAAGCTAATGACTCGATGTGTAATGAGTGTGTCATCCCCATGCAGTCACCTAAGCAAAGTGTGTGTGTGTTAATTTATGTTTGTGTGGGTACATGCATTTACCTGACTTGATACCACCAATTGGACAAGACCAGTAGTGGAGCGAAGGACGGAAACAGCCTCTTGATGTGTGAGACCCACTAGAGACTGACCATTAACCATCAGTAATTCATCACCAACATGAAGACGTCCATCCCTGAAACTCCCACAAACATGTATTTTACTTGAATGAAAATAGTGAGGATTTCACTTTTACTATTTAGTAGAAACAATTTGGTCTTTAAATAATCCAATGATAAATCCCACCAGGAATAAAATGCAGTGGCACTATTTATTCAATAAAAATTAGGCTAAAACAAAGAGTTTCACTTTATTTGATACTTAAAAATGTGCTAAATAAATATTTGCATGTGATAACTAAACCCAGATGAAAATTACAAACATTACACACATTTTTCAGTGGCTTCTGTTTATTTAAAAATTGTACAATAGTACAACAATGAAGTGATATTAATTGAATTTATTTAAAAGTGTAATTAATTAAAATATTTTCTGGAAAAGGTTGGATATTGATTGTTTTTTACTTGAAGATATAAATATCTGAAAATGATATTGGTACAATTATAGGTAGTGTAAATCAGAGAATTATGGCATGGATGATAAATTATAAATTTGATATTTTACATTTGGGGCTGCACAGTGGCACAGTAGGTAGCACTGTTGCAGCAAGAAGGTCCTGGATTAGATTCCCGGCCCGGGGTCTTTCTGCATGGAGTTTGCATGTTCTCCCTGTGCATGCGTGGGTTCTTTCCGGGTACTCCAGCTTCCTCACACAGTCTAAAAACATGACTGTCAGGTAAATCTCTCTAAATTCTCCCTAGGTGTGAACTATGTGTGTGTTTGTCCTTTCTGTCTCTGTGTTGCCCTGCAACAGACTGGTGACCTGTCCAGGGTGACCCCGCCTCTCGCCCGAAACATTATCTGGAGATAGGCTCCAGCACCCCTCCCGACCCCACTAGGGACAAGGGTGTAAGAAAATGGATGGATGGATATTTAACATTAATCAGCAAAAATTTGTCATAAAAACTCATATTTCATGTGCATGGAACAATTTACAAATTAATTGGAATTACTATTACCTGTGAATAGCGCCCCCTTTCTCTATATGAGCAATAATAATTCCATGAGAAGAGCGCTTGGAGCCACGTCCCCCTGTTATTTGTATTCCAAGACCCTCATGACCTTTCACCATATGCATCTTCCAGATGTGACTGCCCTCTCTCAGCTATGGGAAACAGAAAAACAAGAAGAAATCTATCACACAAGAGTGAGTCACAACTATTGACATAAATAAAACATAATTCAAAATGACACAGAATGTTCTGTTACACTTGCTGAAATATTTTCATTTTGTCTCTTTTTATCTGTATAGTGAGGGAATCATTAGTGTCATCCCCAGTGTGATTAAATTTAAGTGCAGTGTGTCAGGAGAGTCTCACCTGGGTAGTAGCTTCACTAGTGAAGGATTGCATTTTACATTCCAACATCTGACTGTGACTTCTCCCCGGCAGAGTTCCAGCAGATCCATTGTATGAATGAATGGTTCTAGTCTGAGGAGACAAGTCTGGGCTGCACTCTTCTAGTGAAGAACTGACTTCTGTATAAGTATTAAAAAAAGAGTACTGATTCCTGGTTTGGATCTGTGATGCAGTACTTTCCCTGTAGCCTTGGTTAGATGATCGTGATATCACCCCAAATTTGCGTGTTCGTTTGCAGTTCACCACTTCAAAATCAGTTATGTCCTGCTGGATTTGACAGTGATCCATCTTGTTAGAAATAGTGAAACTTCCCTTGACACAAGGAGGAAGAGGGGCCTTTCGCTTGATGCGACGCAAAAGGATCAAATAAATGCAACCACCATTCCAGCACTGATCAACCAGGTAGCTGTAAAAAAAAGGAAACAGATTTAGTATCTACAAAACTATTCTGTTTTGTTTTTGCCAAACTCATTACATATTAAAAAAGCCATTCATTTTCAAGTAAACTTTTATTGTCCATTCAAAAAAAATTTGACAAACTTGCAAAATGATGCAAAGTTCCCCGTAAACAACTACCTAAAGTGAGCATGCAGCACCACCAGCAGCTAGCAAAATATTTAATCTGAACTCACTCAGTAGATATAATGGACAAAAGTGCTCAGGATACAGAAACATCAGTGATGACCACGCCAAATACTCTTTTGTTAATAATCACTATATCCCCCACAACCCCAACTGCAATTAACTCTTGCTGTGCTGCAGAGTCAAACAGGGAAGTAACAGCGTATTACTAATGTCATCTTACCTGGCTCCGCTGATATTAACTCCCACCATCAGTTGTCCATTTACTGACAGCAATTCATCTCTGAGTTTGATACACCTACAACAGGCTGCTGGACTTTTCTTTTTCACCTCTGTCACCCAGACGCAGCCCACGTCGACGATGGGGCCCTCCTCTCTCTTTTTCCTTGAAGAGCCTTTTTTTCTGATATCAGGATCCCCAAAAATAGGGATGTTCCCAAAGCTCAGGCCAAATTCAACAGCATCGTCCTCAGTTTTTCTGAAGGAAACAGCATGAACTTCGACATCAAGACCCTTCCTACAATAGGAGCTTGTAGCTGAGAGAGTTGTGTCACTCTCCATGAAATTGAACTTAATGTACTCCACCAATTTCTGAGCAGCAGCCAGACACAAGGGCAGATCATCCAACTGAATACTGCCACAAAAACTGCCTTCTTCTCCATTGTGGTACTCTTCATCCTGAAGGAGATAGAACCAACAAATCTGTATACTGAGTCAATTTTAGACAGACAGTCCCAACAGAAGTTTACATACTCATATAATGATTATGGACTTCTCAGAATTAATAGAATAACATAATTCTAAAACAAAAACTTTAAATTAATTATAGCCAACAAACTGGATGAACAATTCAATAAATAACTGATTTTCTCTGATCTAACAATGCTGAAAATTATAAATGTTCAAATATATGTAGATGCCATGAATAATACCTATTTAAATGTCTTCTATTGAGTTGCTCATCTTCCACAAGCCATTTAACAAGCAAGCTTCTGGTATATTTCTGGCTTGATATTTGTTGCTTTGGTTGAATCAGTAAAATTCCTTTAATCTGGTGGACTTCCTCTTACAAAACTGACTTCTAGATATTGCGAATTTCAAACAGAGAACAGGGCTTTAGGAAAGCCATTACGCAAACAAAATAACCGTCTTAAGAATGTGTCCATTCTTCAGTTGATGCAAAGTTGAATTTTAATGGATTCCTCCATCTTCATTATTCTATTTATCTTTTTTAACACTGGTTCACTGATTGTGAACCAACCTCACAGTGCATTTCTACCACTATAACAGATTAGATGCTCTGATTCCAAAGAGTGTCTAATCTCTATTTTGTACTTTCTTTTGTACTTCTTTTGTATTTTCTTTGTACCAATAATTTTGTACATCTGAGTTGCCCAAACAACTCAGTATATCTATTCTCCATGGGGAATCTGGTTTGAAAGTCACAACTGGTGTTTCATCAGTTATGATTAGTGCAGAAATTTAGAAATATTGTTCAGTTTAGTTTGAATAAAATTATAGTTACCGTAAGTCCTCACTGCCTAAATTTAATTGCAATCACATAAATACACTTGTATTCTTGTTATGTTGGGTTCAAGTCTCTTTGCCTTGAGAAAGGCAAAGACACTTGCCTTTCTCAAGGCAAGTCTCTTGACTTGCCTTGAGATAAACTTATTATTTCATAAGTTTATATGAAATAAACTTATTTCATATAAAATAAGTTTATTTTATATGAAATAAAATAAACTTTTATTTCATATAAAGTTTATTTATATGAAATAAACTTCATATAAATAAAGTTTATTTTAACATTGGCTGTTAACTTTATATAATTTAGATGAGAGTTTATTGCACTACAACTTATCGACATTACTTGATATTCCTCTCTTGAACATGTAAACACCACAAGCAACACCATCAGGTATGTGATTTAAATTAAATATGATGACACCAACCTCATTTTTTAGTGACACTGTGGGTAGTGTCGCTAAAAAAGTTCAGAAACAGTGCGGTTGCATTACAAGATCTGAGCCAAAAACACAATAGGTTAGAAGTGTTAAGCAACTCACACTACAGGTACTTGGGAGCCAATTCCAATGTTTTTCTGATACAAAAAGCAGGAACTGTCCACTTAGGTTTACATTGCGGTTATTCATTAGTTGAAATTAATTTATTCTGGTGAACCTTAATGTGAATGGGATTGTGTTTCTCATTGATCTGTTTATAGTGGCGGGAGCTAAAGGACCTGCAGAACGCTACAGACCGACGGTGTTGTGGTTGCCTAGTGACAATACTACGCAGCCGCACTGAGCTGCTGTCAACCCGCGTCTTTTTATAACATCCTCTATTAGATACTCTACCGTCCTTAGGAGCAAAACCTCTCATAAAGATACAGACTTGAAAGGAAAGATGCAAATCCTTGACCTGCAGCCCCTGGGCGGTTCTAGATTGTGATTGACAGCACTAAAACTCTCCTGCCACTGATTGGTTGTTTCTAGATAGCACTGAAAGAAGGCAGAGGAAATAGATTTTTCACAGATTATCTCTCATGCCGTACTGTCACAATATAATGGCAGTTTTAACAAATATGTAAAAAAATATTTTTTTAAAAAGTTACATACTGCAGCTTTAATTTCACTTTGGAGAGGGAAGGTCAGGAGGTACGGGGATTAGAGCTGCTGCTGACTGACTCATCTGACGTGTGGTAAAAGGTACAGGGACAAGTTGAATATATGGGTAATTTTTTTTACTTAATTCATTAAATGCTATTGAAAAGGAGCTTAGTCTGTAGCTAAGCTAATTATGCTGAATGGTTGATAATCTCACACAGTCTACCCTCCTTGGAGAAAAACTGGGTTACAAATTGACACTGTTGTCTTTTTCTCTCTCTTATCTCTCAATTTTTTTGAAAACCTGATTTTCAAAATTTTTTTAGTAGCAAAATAACCACCACAGTCGTTCTTGTCTACAGACTGCTGCTGAACACTGTCACAGTCAAGCACAGGAACGAACCATTTCATGAAGATCCAGGGGAGGGTTCAATGCAGATATGGATGAGCTCTTTGGTCTGGGAGAGGTAACATTTAATTTTTACTGATAAAAATAATTTTTGAAAACACAATATGATTAATTTTGTAATTGACAGGGCACGATTTTAGTTAAATTCTATGAAAAAAATAAAATAAAATTGTGGAGGGCCCCCTGTTGGTCAGGGGGCCCTACCTCCTTAGTCCGCCCACCCACCTTGTCTCCTTCTTCGAACCTGTTTCTTCCGCACCCCATTCCCTTGGCCCCCCATTCTCGCTCTTCAGTATACTTTACCCCCCCTTGCTCTGACTGTAGCAGTGGACAATTAAAAGTTTCCGGTATTCTCAAATCCAAAACTTGTCAGCACTCTTACAGCCATAATCATGCACTCTCGTGAGTTGTGAAGTTCTGCTGAAGAAATACATCCAGTTTTGACACATTCTGACAACGTGTCTCTCCGTGGCTCTGCGTTGGTGAGAAAAAGTCCTGTAAACACCGTTACGCATGAGGGCGCACAGAAGCCTGACTTTGACGCAGCACAGACGCACACATTATGCATGGTTACGCATGCAGCTGGTGGATTCATGTCAAAATAAACCCCAAAATGCCTTATAACTTTATGACAGGACACGTGTTGGCTACACATTTAGATTTAGTTTCCGAGTTTACCAGTCAGAAATATTTCAGAAAGTATGCGGGCATGTCAAAACGAGATAAAGTCGCTGTATGGATATTATTGGCTCGGAAAAAGCCATTTCATAACATTATTGGTCGAATGCGGTGTCAATCAAGGAGACGGGGGCAGCTCTAGGCTCTAAGCATCATAATGAACACCGGCAGAGTTTAAACCAGTAAATCTCACCCCCAGAAAATACAATGGAAAAATGGCACACAGGCATTCTGGTGCAGGTTAAGGGATTAAAAGTAACAACTCCTAGTCAATTAAAGGTTTTTTGGTGAACTTGTATTTCAGGATTAGAAGTAAAACATACAGGCAGATGAGTTTAGACAAGATTAAATGGAATAGATTCATTAGTTCCCTGGTCTTAGTACATCTATTTATTCTTTGAGTTTAGAGTTTTATGATGCTATAAATTCGGTCATGTATTTGGACTGAACATAAAAAATAAAATGAAAGACGAAAACAAAGAAAGACTTTTATGCCTTAAAGCCTCGGCTTACATAATACTACTGCTTGCTTTATAAATGAAACATTTTTTTTAGTATCCCAATAAAACTGGATGAATACTAGTAGGAAAAATGTTAACACCATGAAATGAAGAATATTTAAATATTTTTTATATTTACTCTCAACTTCTAAAGGGTTTATTATTAGAATCTGTTTTTATCCAGGTTATAACCAGTGACATAAGTGCTACAATTCCTGAATATTGTGAATTTCAGTCTTGACAGACAAAAATTTACAAATTAACCTGATAGCAAATCCTATTAAGAAAATACAAAAGCAATCAGTTTTTCAAATGATTGTCGCCACAATGTGAAATCTGCAGTTCTGAAATGTAAAGAATCAGGTGAAATTAGTATAATGCTTAAAGTTGAAAGCAAAGGTGTGTGGAGATTTGCAGTAAAAAGTCAAAATAGTGGGTGAGAGCAGTAAGCACCTTGCATTCCAGACTGTCTTCTTTTATGTTGTCAGTATTGTTAGAGCTCACCATCTGAGCCCTGTGCCAGTCCTCCAGCAGCAGGAGAATGCTGAGGGCGTTGTCCTGAGTAATAGGCATACTGGCATTTTGAGCCTGCTGCAGATCCCTCACCGACAGTAACAATGATGCTTGATACCATCAGAAAAGTAGCAGGAACCAATGTTGGCTTAGCTTCCCAAATCCAGTTATGAGTAACAATTACTTCATAGAAGTTGTGTTAACTTAAAAAAAAAAATGCCAACATTATCTCTAGGGGAAGAAGCCGTAACAGTGGTTCTGCAGGATCAGACTATCACCTGGAAAACACACATAAACATAGAAAACTTGTTACAATGTAGCAGGAAGCAAAAGATTGCATGCAACTAAACATAAAAAAAAAAAAAAAAAATTGGTTTAATGCTTCACTCAATTTTGTACAACCTACAAAATGTGGTCATAAAAGAGTTGAAAGACATGCTGCTGAAGGAATAATATTACACCTGGAATTATTCGGCAATTATGCAGATTAAAAGTGGAGTAGATGGAGGATATTTCTAATCTTTTTTTTTGATTCACATTTTTTTAATCTTTCAAGTACTTTAACAAGCAGTGTCTTCTGTCGTTCTATTTGTGCCTCCTTCTCACCACAGTTAACGCAGACATTTTTGCGTAAAAGTTTGCACTGCTTTTCAAATAAATATGAGCACAAAAACACCTGCATTCTGATTCTGGCGAAGTAAATCCATTTGCAGATGGTATGGTGTTACATTTACATATCCTCCTCCAGGTATTTTGCACTTTCTGATGATTAGTGCAAATCATCAGAAAGTGTTATGCATATGCATGATGTGTTATGCATATGCATGAAGGCAAACATACACCAGCATTTTGCTGACAGTAAAATGTTTGTAGATCAGGTTTTCTTGTGTTATCAAGTTTGGCCCTGTTTTTATATGTGCAAACATTTTAAAGATCAGCCCCAAAATCTGATCTCACAAGCACAACCTCACAAGTAGAGGTTGTGCTGTACCTTGTTGTTGTCTGACATGTGACAAAATTCTGTCATAATTTGACTGATGATTAAAGGGATTCTCAGTGCCTCTGCCTCCATGTTGCTAAGTTTTATGTTGTTGATGTTGAACATAGAGAAACCGTGTGGATTAGGGGTGCCCAAACTTTTTGAGACCAAGATCTACTTTTTCTGCCACCAGCTGGCTGAGATCTACCACATCGACACGAAGATAAAAAAAAATTGTAAATGAAACTCTATTGACTTATTTTTTATGCAAATATGCATATGTTATAGCAGAAATATTAAAGTGAAAGAAAACCTAATGCAGTTTCTTGCTCAGTGAGATTCTGACACTGGGAGCAGGTTACTGGTTCTCAGTCAGAAGCTGGTTGCAAACCTGAGGCCAGCAGGTGTCAGTCAGTTATGGAAGATCTGAAATTTTGTTTGATGACCTCAATATGAGAAACTACAGCCTGATAGGAGGAACCAAAGACCTCTGTTAAGATAAAAGCACATCTTGAGAAGTTGAGATATTTTTCTCCAATAGGTTCCAGAGGAATCACCTCAGATGTTGGACTGGAATTTATTTCAATGTCATTTGTGAATGTTAGCTCCTCATTTTCAACAGTGGAGCTATACAGGTTGAAAAAGGTTGTAATCCATGGAGAAAATATCATCAACATCAATATTTCCACTAAATAGGAAACAAAAATAAATAGTTTGATAGAGGGAAAGCCTTTCAGACTACAATCTCAGATCAACACAGCCCTCCAGCTCTGTCAGCAGAAGAAACCCCTCAGCAACAATATACCTATCATGGAAAACATAGAGTACATTTGCTTTGGATTGTCTCCATCTGATGACAATGATATAATATTATGTCTAATATTTAATGTTAAATATTACAGACTAGCTTAATATGGATTGTTGCTATTTTGCTGTACGGTGTTTTAAGATCTTGTTCAATGTGCCCCTTTTTAGCTCCTGCCCCTCCAAAGGTCTTTGCATGGCTCTGTGTGAGAGGCAGCTCTGATCTACAGCCCTGGGAGTAAAGAACCTACAACTAGCAATGTGTAATCATCTTCCTTCATAATTATACTATAGATCAATTTAAAAGCTGTGTCAGTATTATAATTTTGGTAGGAATTGCTAAAACACTCCTAATCCTTGTGGCAATGATGAAAAATTTCCTAGCTATATGAGAACTCAAAAGGTATTTGTAAGTTCCAGAGTTACAACTAAAAATGTCGATTGGTGCTAAAGCTGTTCTCAAGGGTTTAAAAAAATGCAAGTCCAGTAGATATCTTCAGTAGTCTAATTTTGGTAATAAAAAAAAAAGTTGTCCTGAGGAATCTGGGTTGACCCTTCATCTGCACTCTGGATAAAGCTACATTGGTGGCAAATGTGGACAAAAAAAACACAGGCTACCATAAGACCACACTTTAATCACTATGCTGAAGTTGAGCTTCAAATAAACTCTTTGGTTTCGTGGTTCCGTATGTCTGTCTATTCCTATACACCCAACTGTAGGCAAAATGCCCTGCCCTGTTCTGAGCAGAGTTAAATCAGATGCAAAAGTTGTGTGGGTTTTCTTGGACTTACTGGAGTTATTGGTGGCATAAACTGAATGGATTATGGAGATTTTTAAAATACATTTACTGACAAAAACAGTTACGAAATCAGAAGGAAAAGTCCAACTTGTATATATTTTGATATACATGCAGACCGTTTAGTGGAGCTGATGTCTCAAACCACCAGACTGAATAAATAATAACACAACAGGAACTGTTGTGTTCGAGACAGTTTCCAGAGCATCTAACAGTCAATTGTTATTTGTTTCAGTAAGAACAATGTACACAACAGAATATGCCAGAATTAGCAATGAAGGCGAGTTATCTGTAGTCCCTCACTCAAAAGAGTGAGAAAGGGTTGAATTATAGTCATACTTTCGAAAGTTCGTGTTGAGCTTGTGCCCAACCAAGACAGCAGTATGACATTTGTAGTTAATGTGTACACTGGAGCCATATTCTCATAAAATGTGCCCTCTCAGAATTTTTATACAAAAGCCAGTGCAAGGAGACTGGCTCTATAAGAGCACCTTCCAAATCATCCAGTTTCTGTGAACGGTTCAGAGGTGCATCACCAGGCGTTGCGACAATGCGCGGGTCCAATGCGAGGGAGTGGTGTTGCTGCTTCTGGCGCACGGCGCCACACACCCAGTTCAACGCATCAACTATAACCCTAGCTTAAAGGTCAGCAGAAACAGAACATACCCAGACGCGATAGGGCCTACCCCGTACATGATGAAGTTAGATAGGAGTGAAAATTAAGGCTAAATTTATCTCAGACTAATGTAATGAGCTAAAGACATCTTTGATGTGGTCAAGAAACTTCAGAAAGCACTCCTGAATGTGTCCTTCAGGTGACACACACGCAAGACAAATGTAAAAGCAACATGTATTACATCTGGCGAAGAGTTGGCATTGATTTGAAGTTTTTTGGATCAAAACACAGCTCCAGTAGCTATAGAGTAAAGCCACTGTTGTCTTTGGATCTAATTGCTATTTGTGAGTTTGTGTTTCTAAGTGTAATCTGGAGAAAATATGTTTTATGATGTCAACAATGTAAGTATAACAATAAAAACTTTTGAATATCTTTATAATAACTTTCTAATGTTTGTAGTGTCTTTAAAATAACTCAAAGGGAAAGTTATCAGTAAAGACGAGAGAGCAGGATAAGCTGTTCCTCCTTCAGCTATCAGAGCTTGAAAATCATCACTGCAGCAGACCTTGCTCCTATGTGTTAAGTTCCTATAATTTTCATTGTAAAAAAACTTGCGCAAAAACAGGACTGGACAAGTTCAAAGAAAAATCAGATCCACTGAATGGATCTGATTTTCTGTTCAATAAAATCATATTCATTCAAACATTTCCTTCTGATCCAGATTTAAGTAATGGAGTTTTTATATTCAGATTTAGGTTTTTAAATATTCATGTCCAAGTTTAACATGCTGTTTCTTCAACTTAACAGAAAATAAGAGCTTGAGTTTTTTTTTTACTTATTTTAAATAAGTAAAAATTTAATTGATCAATAGATCAATGGTTCTATTGATCCATTCAGTGAGACAGAGAGAACCGCTATGTAATCCATTCATGACATGTTGTCACTCAAAGCTGAATGACAACAGTATTAACATGACATTTTCAGTAATGACCTAAATCTCTCTAAATGGAGCCCTGCCCCCATACAGATAATCTCAGCCTCCCTGATCTATACTTGTAATGCAATAGCATTTTGACAGCAGAACCAGTTTATGTTCATCTACACAGAATCATTAAGAGCAGTATGTACCTTCAAAGCACCTTTGTGCAGAATACAAAGTAAAATACCATATAAAACATTCAGAGTTGTGTAACATTTCCCACTGTGTTCTATTTTATTGTAACTTTTCACTGATATATCAGGGAAATTATGTCAATGATACCTCCATCAAAACTAAAAAACTGGCAAACTTTATTTGTTTCGGGGTTTTAATAACCAATTACAAGTTATTAAAGATTCTTAATTAAGGTCCTGCCAAAGAATAACCATTCTAAAAAGCATCTGTTCTACAAGTCTGTTTCAGCCACACTTTTTCAGAGTGTGGCTGAAAAAGCCACACTCTGAAAAAGTGGCTTTTTCAGCCACTTTTTCAGAGTGGCTGAAAAAGGAAAACAATTGGTTGCAAGGGCCTAACCAAACTCCAGATCTCAACCTGACTGAAAAGCAGTGGTGGAATTGTAAGGGAGTTATGCAGAAACAAATGCCCTTCACAACAGCATCAGAGTCCAATAAAATCATATTCATTTAAACATTCCCTTCTGATCTGGATCTACGTAAATCATTGGAAGGGAGTTTTTATATTCAGATTTAGGTTTTTAAATATTCATGTCCAAGTGTAACATGTCTTCTTCATCTTAACACAAAATAAGAGCTTGAGTTTTTTTTTTGTTTTTTTTACTTATTAAATTTAAAATTTTGAACTTATAGCTTTTAATGTAATCTAAATATAGGCACTGTGAAGTTAGTTGCAGCTACCCAACATTGTGCCAAAATTTTTCCTTCACTGTCCCCATAGCGAAAGCAGATTCAGATTGACTTTTTATTTTATGGTTATAACAAAAAAAAAATTAAAAAAAATCTATTTTACATTCCAACTATAAGGATTAGTTTACTCTTCGTTTCCAGAATTCAGACTGACCTAGTTTCCACCCTCCCCCTCTACCCTGCTCTTCTCCAAGATACCATATGGCCAAAGATTAGAAAAAAAGCCCCATTTCAACAAATCCCAGGATGTTACATTGTAAAAGAATGAAGAAAAAAATCAAGTTTAAGGTGTTTATGATAAGAATATAATAAACTGCAATAAGAAAATTATGCTGCCAACAGCCAATTTTGACTGAGTTCCACTTTTTACATGTTGTAATGAAAAAAAGGCAGTGAAGCTTAAAGAATAGAATCTAATATTAAATGAAATTCTAGCAGTGCTGAGTGTCACTCAATGGTGGACAGCATGTTTGCTTTCACAAAGCATGGAGAGGATTACACTGTTTTCATTGTCCATTTGTAGAAAATGTTTCATCCTACTACTTAAAACTTTCAGGAGATGCAACCTTTAGCTGTAGGAGTTTGTTGTTAAATTATCTGATTTGCCATGTTTAGTGTTTTTAAATACAAATATGTAAGAAAACAAATAACTTATTTAACATATGTTTTAATGTTCTGCTTGTTGTTTGTGACTGAATACTAAAAATCCTTCCTTATAGTTTGATCCAATAAATGTAAGGATCTTAAAGGCTGTGCAGAATCCACAAAGTAACGGGAATGTTGGTAAGTAAGAACAAAACTTTAAGTAGTGTAATACAGTCTTTATAATCCTGCCAAGCCCATGAAGATAACCACAAGATGCTGTTTGTTCCATTTATGCCAGGCCTTCCTGCGTTCAAAGATTCTACAGTCAAAAAATGAAAACTCTAGACCTTATACAAGTCTAGAGGTGCAAGGACATAATGAAGGCTAATATAATACCACAAAAAAAGAAATTAGAATCCAAATAAAATTGAATTTAAACCCTTCAAATGAGTTATTAATGCTGATATAAAAGCCAAAGTAAAAACTCCAATTATGTTATCTTAGAACTAAATAGTTTCAGAGACACAGCAGAACATGTTCTATTAAAGGAGTTTGGGTTCTACCTACAATCACTGATTTCCACCTCAGGAACAACTTAAATATCAGACTGAAGGCAGACAGCTGTTCACTGAAAATATGGTACTTCCTAACAACACTTTGCACCAGATTATTTGAACCTACATCTAAAGTTCTGTAAAAGGTCACTGCTCAAGGCTACAGACAGGAAAGTAAAATAAATATAACATAGGCTGTTTGAAGGAAATGTCCAAACCCATAGAAAATGGTGCAACCCCAACGATGTCTCCTAAACCAATCACTTCAGCAGTTTTAGATTGCTATGAAGGAATCAAGAGTACTTTTGGATCTTGTCATTTCACAGTACAAACAGGCCCATTCACTATAGAGCTGCATTTATTTCTCATGCTTAAAACTCTTGCAAGCCCAAACCAAATCTAGACATTTGTTTAATTCAAAAAGTCCTTTCAAAGAAACATTTGCTTCTCAGATTGTGTTGCCAAGCAATAATATCCCTGCATTAAACCAATGTGCCCACAATGAAATGAAGCACTATACATATTAAAGCAAAAGCCATCCATCCATCCATCCATCCATCCATCCATCCATCCATCCATCCATCCATCCATCCATCCATCCATCCATCCAT
>CAEFZY010043047.1:0-73569 GCA_903066815.1 Brachyrhaphis roseni
AGACAACAAAGTGCATAGTATTGTTTTACTTGTGTCTGAAATACAACTTTGTCTTTTCTAGCTGTCATAGTGACTCAAAGTGAAAATTTGCGCATGCGGTTGTGACGTCAGAGCCTTACGTGCAAACAGCCCATACATAGTAACACAGCACTAAACAGGGCTGGTTAAAAAACATACGTAAAAGTCACTGAGAGGCATTAACTTGCGTCTTCCTCAACACATATATTCCACCTGTCTCCCTCTTACCTTTTCTGCTGGAGCGCCCCTGGCAGCGTTACAAAAATGGGGTTTTTCATAAATAGGCAGCATCGTTGTATAAGCCGCAGGGTCGAAAGAGTGTGACAAAAGTAGCGGCTTATAGTCAGGAAATTACGATAATTGCTTTACAGTAAAACAAAACAAAACAAAAAAGTGGGGAAAATAACTTAATGACAGACTCCAAAATATACCAGGCAGCAAAAAGGAAAAGAAATATTAGATCACAGAGGGATCTTGAGGCCCTGTGGCTCATTGTGAATGAAAGATGGCTTAAGGTTTCGAACAGGACAATCTGACCGGTCCATCCTTTGAGGGGACGCCACGCAGAACCTTCAGCAATTCCACCCAACTTCCCTGCTCTCCCCAGTGGCCACAGAGGGATCTATGGCCCAGTAGCCACAAATATAAACCTGCTCCACTGGGAGTGTGTGGTATTTCCAAAAAATAGACTCTGGAACCAAACTGGTACCTTTGCCTGGAGCAGCTCAGCTTCCTTAAATAGTGAAAACAACATGTTGTTTTTTCTTGTTTACCCCCACTTTTTTCAGTTTTTTTTTCTTCAGCAAGATGTTTTAAATAAAAATAAACTGAACTTATAAAGCATTTTAATATTTGAAATTATTCTTACACGCCAACTCTAAAAGCAGCAAATTGATAGAAATCCTGGACATGTGCTGATGTTCAGCTTTGCTGCATTTTTGTTTACAGTTTAGCTTGTGGATTAACTGCCTTACTTCATATTTCACTTTTCAATCATTTTCTTTTGTTTATTCCCACACACTCTTTCTCATTCTCATCTCTTTACATCTGGTCTGCTTCTGGTCACATTTCACATGGAATCTGCGCACAACAAAAGTTGAACTGCTTCAGGTTTCATGCAGCATAGCCTGTTTTGTTTGTATATTTGATAAAGTGTCATTTTTTTCTGAATCTGTTAGCGTCTTTTCCAAAGTGTTCTCCTGGGCCCTTTAATTAGAAACCGTGACTGCATGTATCATTCAGAATTACTGCTCCCCATCCACAGATGTGCAAGTTGGCCGTCCGATCCACACAGATACCTCTTATATCAGCACAGATGTTGGCTTTAAAGCTCAGCCGGCTGAGGCGCCTAAGTTTCTTAAGATTGAATCCATCTTAAATGAGCCTTGTGGCAGACAATATGCATTTCTGAAATTTGTTTCTACAATAAAATATTTTCTGTTTTTTATGACACGGTTAAGTTTGCAGCTACCTAACATTTGCCGAACCAAATGTTCTCAAAACTTAAATCGTTATTTCAGATTATGGAATAACTAAATTCTTAAGTATGAAAGCGGTTTTTGATTTGGTGCAATAAACGCAGGGCAAAGTTTTCTTCTCTTTTTGATTTTTTTTTTTTGTCAAACTTAAATGTTTCAAACCATAACGATATTGTAATATCAACCAAACAGATGCGATTAAAAAAGGAGATAATTTCAAATGATTAAATTTCTGAAGGGGAAAATAACTAATCAAACTAAACTGACCCTACATGAAAAGACAATTGTACCCTCTTAAATATTGAATTAAGTGTGATTAAACACATACTTTTGAGCATGATCAAAAGATGTTCAGTCGGGTAAATCCCTTTCTAGAAAGTTAACATTAGCTAACTTTCCAATCCAAAACAACTTTTGAAATGTTAGAGATAATTGTCCTGTTAGAACATCTGTTTATGTTCATTGTCTTATAATGTCTAATTATTTGAAATGAAGCTGAATTTAAAAGTCTTATTTTGATGTGTTAAAATCATATTTCCTCTCATTGTGGCCTTTCTCTAGAAGGCCTTTCATTTGCTCACTTGGGTAGCTGCAGACTTTAGTGGAGCTTGAAAGGTGTTGATTTGGAGCACCAACTGTGTCAATTTTAAAGTTAGACCCGCTTCGCTTTTGACACAAACGCTGACGTCAAGTTTTTCATTGAGGCTACGTGGTTTCCCAGAGCTAAGCAATTTCCATTCCGTGACAGTTTGAGTCAGACGGAGGAGACGAGGACATATTTAGGTGTGTCAGAGGAATAATGATCCAGAATTCACATCAAAGCCTACTTTGGGTGAATGATAATAATAAAAAACTAGCATTAGGCTTCTGCACTACATAATTACAAATCCAATAGAACTGGTTGGTAGATCAAAAATGACAAACATGGAGAATATTAAAGATTATAGACCAAATGAAGCTTTCACATCCAAACTTTTTTTGTCCAGGCACCCCGCCTCTCCTCAGACTAACAAACTGTATGTAGAGTCAGCACCATAAATACTGATAATGCTTCTGATTATAATAATTATGATAATTAATCTAGCTATTTATAAATGAGTGGATGCCTAAGTGCATCCTTCCAGTACATGCCAATTGTTGTTGGACAATTTGATTCACTCTATAGTAAGTAAACGGCAGAGTCAAAGCATCGTTTTGTTTCTTCTAAATTAGGGACCAAACAGTAGAAACTTCTAAAGGCAACCAATCAAAAGCCCCCTGTAGTACCATGTTTCGATTGGCTAATATCTGTCACTCCGGGGTAAGACACAACACTCTTCCTAATTGCTCCAGATCTGTGTTTCATCCTGCTTTCAGCTACTCTTAAGGGGGCCGTGTATTTGACTGAGGAAGGGTAGAAAAATGTTTTAATGATGTGGGGTTGTTAGGCCGGCGCTCGCGCTCGTGCACGATGTGGAATCAATATGCCAAATCAAAAAAAAGACTGTGGGGCAGATCTGGAAACAGCACAGCTGATGATTCTTGAAATTGTGTAACTCTTCTCAGAGACGATACAGTTAAAGGCTGCTGTTACTGGGCAACGAATAAATCGTGACTTTATTTTTTTTTAATTTCAAAGTAACCTTGAAAGTTATTTGTTTTTACTTACTTTCCTTTTTATAAAAAAATCATTCTTTGCTCCATGTTTCAGCTGTTTTCTTCACCAAAAGATTTATTTAAAGCAGCTGTTTGAAACCGAGACTGAACAGAATCTAAAAAAGGGGTGAAACAGCATCCAGCGGGCAACTTACCACGCTGACTTTGACCGCATAAAGCAGGTCAAAGGGCAGTGCGGCCACTAGGTCGATGATGAACCACGTCGTCAGGTAATGGATGCATATCTGTCGAGCGTCGAAGATTACCTGGCCGGACTTGCTGACGAAAGTGGTGCGAAAATTAAAAATAATGTCTGGTGTAAAAAAACAAAAAAGTAAAGAGTTTGGTTATCCTAAAAGCTGCACCCTAGGTCATCCATGCAAGTAGCAAAGTGGTTGGTAATCTGCAACTAACCTATGATGAAGAGAATCTCCACACCGATGTCGCTGACAGTGGTGCTGCGGGTCAGATCATCATCGTCGCCGATGAAGCACACGTTGTAGGGCACTGTCACAGCAACGTAGAAGGTGGCAAGCAAAATCAGCCAGTCCCAGCCTGCTTTAAATGTGCTGTAGTGAAGCAATATGAATTTGGATTTCTTGGCATCTGCAACCTTGTATTCCGGTAGAGCCGGTGGATCCCCAAACACATTCTGGACAATACAAGAAAAAATTAATATATATATGTATTTTTTAATTACCTAGTATTCAATTTTCGACAGGAAGACTTTATTTGCGTTTTCTCATCGATGCTGCACAACACACGTTTTCAAACTGCTGCTGTCAGTTTTTCTTTTTGTTTTAGTAAACGCCACAGCATGAGGTTTATGACTCTCAGACGGATGTTACTCCGGTTTGAGGAAAGGCTAGATCTAGGTCATAAAACCATTGCAACTAGTCAATTGTCGGATTGCTAGTCATTTGTCTGGGTCATAGAACAGTATAGATAAGGACCCAAATGCACAGAGGATGCAGGTGGTTGAAAAAAAAAAACTATTTACATAATAGAATGAGAATTTTTTTTAATAAAAATCAATGTCCAGGTGAAAAAACCACCAGGTTCTTGCACCATATTAGAGGTAACAGTGAGAATTGACTAACTGAGAGATGTTTAACCTGGAGAGTTGATTACTGAACAAGAAGCAGGCGGATAATTAGAAACAGGGTGCAGCTGTGACAGAAGGAAGGAGCTGAAGCTGAACTGAGGAAACAGGATAAACACAGGGAATGTGGGAAACAAGGAAACAGAAATCAGAAAGGTAAACAAACAGACGCAACCCAACGTAAGAAATAATCAAGATTCAAATCAAAAAAGGTGATAAGAAAACACAACACCAATGGGGACACAACTTTTCAACAACTGAGATAACACACAGAACTATAACTAAAGTCTGCCATATTATTTATGTCTTGTGCATTTAAACATTACAGCAACATGTTAAAAGCAGGTTTTACAATCATCTGTGCCGTGGTTTAGTGAAAGTGCTACCTAATTCACACAATCCTGTCTTGAGGGGAAGACAGGCAAGCTTAAAAGCAATAGTATTCTGTTGTTATTTTTAATGAGGCACTCACGCTAGCATTACACTCCTTGCCTCCAAACTGTTTAATTGCTGTTTGTGGAAGCGCTAACATTCAGACATCCCACCTGTCTGCCCTTGATTTTGTCATCGGCGCTTCAACAACACCATCAGTGCTCCCCTTTCTCCACACAGTGACCCTCACCCTTGTTTGAAAGACCTTTTCCCACCCGGCTCTGTTGTTTGCACAACGTGACGGTACCTTGTTGATTTTAATCTTGCTCTTCTCCCTGCTGTGGAGGTGTCCAGAGATGTGGTAGAGCACGGTGCTGCCCCGCAGACGAGTCGAGCTGAATGAAGAGCCGCTTTTCACCCTGCCGCGTCGTCGCTCTGTAAACACACACACACACACACACTAAATGCTGGTGCTACACACCCATCTACAACAACATCTACCCCCCAAGGTTAACTCCTGATGATTGAATCAGTCATTATGCTTGATGAAAAACACATAATATTCTGTCCTAAATAGGAAAACATGAATATTCAAAAGGAGAATAAGTAGCTTGTTTATACCTACAAAAAAAATGTGTTAGAGATGTCACCTTTGTACAGCCAAAAGTATATTAAATTTTAGTAACATAGCATTGGGCAATAATGCTCTGCTAACTCAGTTTTCTGCTTTTAGGAAATAGGTATTTATGTATTTTATGTTGCATTTACTGCTAGTAATTATAGGGGTGTGAGCTGGCAATCATGCCCCCGTGCGCCTTTTTATTTTAGTTGTACTGCAGTAGGAGATCGTCAGATTGTGCAGGAGTGATGAGTTCGGTCAGAGGAGTGGGGTAATCACAGAAATCACATCACTGCCGCTCGGTCCAGGCTCGCTTCTTCACTGATGTGAGCCAACTGGAAGGGACTGAGGCCAGATTGGTTTGAGAAACTGGCTTTTTAGACATTAACGTCGCCAAAGAGCAAAAGTGAAGTGAAAACCACTTCTGAGCGTTCCCTTTGGAAAGTCTGTGCTCTCCCTGTGTGTTTTGTGTGGACCCCAGACAAGGCGAGCGGACAGGGGCCCATCCATGACACGGTGCAGCCTTGGGGACACACGGCTACTGGAGCACCGAGACTGAGAAGTGCTTATTTTTAGATCTAATGAATTTACCTACACTCCTACTGCCTTTTGTAGGGAGGGAGTTGAGGAGAGGAGTAAGTGTTGTGTACGAGGGGGCAAATACATGTAAGAGTAGAAAGCTGAGGTGAGAATGGACAGTTTCTGGTAAAAACAGCTGGAAGAGATGAGAAATAGAGGTGATGGAGGAACAAGGAAGTGTGGGAAATACCAAAGCAGAGATGGAGGCAGCTAACAGTGAAAATGTATGATAGAAAGGGAATCAGGCTGGTACAACAAATGTCTGCTGAGTGCAAAGATTAGGTTTCCTTCTTTCTTCTGGTTAATGTCCCGAGAGATAGCTAAGTGGGTCATGTGTGAGGTATCCCCAGCTTGGGTGGAAATGCCCTTCTAATGTCAATTTTGCAATATGTATCAGCTGAAATCTCCATCTGAAGTTGAAAGATGTAAAATGGCAATCAACCTGAATGATGAAAAAATAGTGAACGCCAGGCATCAGACTGTGATGTTTAAGTTCATTAATCAATGTAATGTCTGCTTGACATCACTAGACAAGCTCAAAAAATTCAAGCAAATTATGGTGAGATGAGTCATGTGGAAACAGTAGGACGCCCCAAGACATTTTTTTTTTTTTTTACATACGGTATTCTGGCATATGGATATTTGGTATCAAGTTTAACAATATGGGGGAATTCAAGCAACGTAAGCAAAAACATGCAAATCTGCAGAAGACACCATTCAAATGTACCTGTGGTGCTGAATATTAAGCATCCACCTTCCAGCAGTTAGTATAGGATTTAAATCGGTATCAAAGAAATCGTAGTTCTGTCATTTCGGTTTAAGGAAAGCAGTTTGTAAGTGGAGGGGATTAAAAATGACTGCCAACATCAGTAAAATTCAGGCTGAGAGCAGATGACAAAGTGCTAAAGTTCTAGTGTCATCACAGGACCTACAACTGGCTCTTGCTACTCTAGATTTAAAAGTATTTACCTATTCAATCAAAGTAGGATCGCACAAGTATCACTGTCATTGGAGGTGTGCAATAGGAAATCTTAGCTCTCTAAGAAAAACCCAAAGCCCAAACAAATTTAGGATATTTTAAACCATACAAAATAAGTCTGGTTTACAACAGGCTGCTTGAAGGGCTCTAGTTTCTTTCTTTCTTTCTTTCTTTCTTTTTCCTTCTTCATTTTTTTTTTTTTTTACAGTTATGTGTCTTAAAATTTAGATTTTTTGCTGTAGTGTGTCAACCAGTGGTTTTGTAAGATTTGATACAAGACGTCAGACTGTCTAAACCCAAAATCTTCAGCCAACCTGAATGTTTGCTGTTAGAGCAGCTAGATTAGGACAATCAAAAGAAAAAAAAAAAATAGTAAGGAGCGGCTAAGATCTTAAAAGAAGTAACCTGAAAAAATACCACATATAAAAATATGTCAAGCATAAAACAAGTCTCTGAAGGACTTTCCTTCTACAAAGTCTTATACACTATTCATGTACTTAACATTTATGTATGCTTGCTTTACAAGGCCATAAAGTGCATATAAATTGCACATGTGAGAAAACTTTCATTAATCATCTAGCTACACATCTCCACCTCAGTGATAAATATTAATATAGAAAATAACCTTATTATCCATCCATTTTCTTACAATCTTATCCCATTGGAGTCAGGAGGGTTGCTGGTGCCTATCTCCAGCTGTCAACAGGTCCCCAGTCCATCTCAGGGCAACACAGAGGCAGACAGGACAAACAGCCATGCATGCACACACTCACACCTAAGGAGAATTTATACAGACCAATTAACCTGACAGTCATGTTTTTGGACTGTGGGAGGAAGCTAGAGTACCCAGAGAGAACCCACACATGCACAGGGAGAACATGCAAACTCCATGCAGAAAGACTCCGGGCCGGGAATTGAACTCAGGACCTTCTTGCTGTAAAGCAGGGGTCCCCAAAGTCTGTCCTCGAGGGCCGGCATCCTGCACGTTTTAGTTCCCCCCCTGGTAGTACCAACAACATTTTCAGCATGTCAGTGTTCTTCTTAGGCCTTCTGATGAGCCATCATTTGATCCAGGTGTGTTAAACCAGGGAGAGAACTAAAACATGCAGGATGCCGACCCTCGAGGACCAACTTTGGGGACCCCTGCTGCAAAGCAACAGTGCTACCAAGTGCGCGAACTGTGCATACCCTTATTAATGGCCTTATTCATCTTGATCATCAAAATGAATTATGTTACTTTACCATCAAAGTGCTAAAATAACATAATGAAAAACAACAATGAACATGTATATGGAACCTTATCTGTAGTAAAATATTTTTTGTGTGATTGCTTTATTTATTGGAACAGTACATGTGGGAATGGCTTATACTTGATAAGTGTTGTCCTTATCTGTGAGGCGCTTCTCACAAAAAAAAAATCCATGACTGCGCACTATTTGCTGTAGCCCATTCTACTGCAGTTTTATTTAGTTTATATATATATATCTTTTGTGTGGAAAATGGAAAACTAGAATTAACAGTTTCAGCACTGAAGTTTGTGTCTACCTTCTTTCTTGTCCTCTTGGAAGGCTTTGGCTTTAGTGTCGGTGATGTCCTTAAATGAGGCCAGGAACAGCACCACGTCACCCTTCTCATTCTTAATGGGCACAATGTCCAGGAGACACCAGAACAGAGCAGCTGAAATGGAAGAACGTCCTTGTTAACACTAATAAACACCATCTCTGGTTACTTTCTGAATGGATCTACAGCATGCGTGTGTGTTTGTGTGTGTATCTAAACGGGGTGGGTGCGTGTGCGTGTGTGTGTGTGCACAAAGCAACAGTTCTATACATTCTTGTACGTACTAATGAGCCTGTCTACAGCTGGAAGTCGCCAGAGAGAGGCTGAGCCTTTAAATAGCCCGAGCCAGTGTTCCCCAGACACAACAGAAGATAAACCTATCGCCCAGGTCCCATTCTTGTTGAATTGATTGCTTTTTTTTGGTGCTTCGGTGGAAGCTTTGAAAGATTAGTGCTGAATATTTTATTAGGTAAAAACTCATTTTGGCCAAATACACACAGGAAGCTGATTTAGATGATGTAATTAGGGCTGAAAAAATTTTATGTTTTCCAAACAAAGAAATCATACAAAGTAAATGGTGGAGTTTTCTTGTTCTCTACATGTCACAGTCAACTACAAGTGTGTTGTTTATTATTGTTCTTAAGGTCTTGCCATATCCTGTTACTTATTATAGTCATCAGGCTCTGTCCACACTAGTTTATTCTTTGCGTTCAGTTTCTTATTTAATTTTTCTTTCCTCTGCATTTTGGTTTATTTTCTGAGGTTAGGTATGCTTTTCATGAAGGAATAGCATTATAACATGATTTAAATCTTTGTGATTTAAAAAACACAAAGGCTTTCATTGAGGGCCCTATGGTTTTACATGACACTGCATTTCCACAGGAACCTGCATTAATTCTTTCATTCTGGAAGCTGAAATGAATTCCTGATCAAGAGGGATTTCCTACGGAGTCTCCTCTCATTACTCCCACTCATGTAAATCTCCTTGCAAGACGATAATCACAGTGTTTTGGTCTTTGCGTGTGTTGACGTGAGCGGGAAAGTCTGCGTGTCTGCGAGGGGCGGCGGCACGATCAAGCACACAGCACGAGAAGGAGCTTCCCTGATTGCGAACACGCCGCGCTCCCTTTTCTTAGACCTGCAGACAGACAGATGGAGGACAAACTGATTCAATCAGCCCCGTTTGCTTTCGGGACTCTGTGGCGGCTGATGAAAAAAGAAGGGGATGCTGAAACAAAAGAGCAGTGCAAGGGATAAGAGCCAGAGTAGTGGGAGGCAGACAGATGAATCGGCAGAACCATGTGGAGGTGCGAATCATATGAGAAAAAGAAAAAAAGAAAACAGAGTGATACATCACTAACTGAAAGGAGATCTTCTGTGATGGTAATAGCTAAGCTGTGTGTGTCTGTGTCTGTAAACAACACTGAGCTACCAGCTAAATTTAATTCAAAAACTAATCAAGTAAATGCACAGAAAAACAGTAAATCAGAGCCACGCATTAAGTATAATCAGCATAGAATAAGCCATTTTCTGATACCACATGGCATCGTTAACAGACTTTACAGCAGCTGTCTTGGACCTGCACTTCCCCTGAGGTGCAAAAATAACAACATTAAACACAGCAATAAAAAAAAATAAAAAATCTCTATTTAATGTGACATTTTTTCATGAATATTTGTGTTTTCTTGGAAACATATTGTTTTGTTGGGCTCCAGGTCGACCCTTCATTCGTCTGTGCTCCCTATTCATTCCCTATTCCTATTCGTGTCCTCGTATTTTCATTTTGTCAATTCACTTCTCATGCCTCGAAACAAACCAATGTAAATCACTTGTGTGTACTTGGCTCATTGTCTATTTTTGTAATCAAGTGGTTAGTATTCATAAAATGCTTAAAATATTCCACAAAATGAAATTTAGTTGCATGGTATTTTCTGAAAACATAATGCATTGTTTCCACTGAATGTGACTTTGAATCTCTGATTCTTTAGATCCCAAATCAGACCAAAAACAACTTTAGGCAACTTCCTGGATTTCATGTATTGGAGTCTTGACACCACATTTTCGCATAGTAAAATTGAATTACAACTAGAGCTAAAATTGTAATAAATGTAATCATTTTAACCTGTCAGCTACTGAAGCAGATATCAAACTGACAGCAAACTGGCACACAGTTGGTACAAAAAGCCTCATGATGTTTCAAGTGTGACGTATCCAGAATTACAGAGGTATGAAATAAAGGTGCAAAGAGACCAACATCATTTTCTTGTTGGGTTAGTTATTACTATTTTACCCAGAATGAGACCCATGAGTAAAGGCATTCCTCCACCAATTTGTACCATGAACACAAAATCAGTGCATCAAATCAGCTTATTTCTCTTGGTAATTGAGTATTTTGATATATTATATAAAATAAATCATAAGATGCTCAAATATTAACATAGCATTCTTATTTCCTTTTATTGTGGTTCTGCCTTTTGTTTGGGGCCAGTAAAATTTAATAAAATATGAGAGATTATAAATACTGACCAATGCAAGATAAGTTCAGGGGTCCTCCTGCTGGTAGAAATTATTTACTGGAATCATTTAGCCACATGTCCCTACAGCAGACTATGGGCAAATGGTAGAACATCAGCTTAAACTGTTCAGATGTTAAAGGGAGCACAAGTGTGTTTTTAAAAATAAAGGGTAAGAAACGGAGAAAACCAAAGCCAAAATCAAATCTCAAAAAATCGGATAAAAATTTTAAGAAGTGAAAAGGAACAGAATTGCAAAAATGAACAGCATCCTTCTGAGAAATGTTACTGCTGCTTAGTAAACTGTCTTCCACAAAGCTTACTACGCTACTTTTATTTTAATAGTATTATTTCCTCATATTCTTAGTTATTCCATTTCTTTATTGGTTAACTAAAGCACTTCCTTTTGATTAACAAGTTTATTATTGTTGTGTTTTCTCTAATTGTGTTGCTTCTCCATTGTTACTCTGTTGAGCAAATTGTTCAGTAAATTACCATATTTTAACTGCCGGGTGTTTTTGTCTCCTCTGAAATTGCTGTGTTGTTTTATTTTTTATATTATTTGTTGCATTTTATTAATGTTGTACTTTGTTCAGCATCAGCACAGTAAGTCATTTTTCTGCTACATGTCAAAGGAGCTTAGCAATTTCCGAGTCTAAATCTCCTACATCATTTAGTGGATACATTTTCTTATTTTATTTATTTTTTACTCCTATTTCAATTTTTTGGTGGGTTCTTTTTCTTATTTTATTGTGCTCTAATTTATTTAGTTATTTGTTTATTCTTTGTAGTAAGGAGAACTCAAGGAACATTTTTTTTTAGAAAAGTATGATTATGGACAGTTAAAGCACTTAATTAGACCCCTGTATATGTATGTCATGCAATGTGCATACAGATTTTTGCTTGTCTGAGGACATAGAGAGTCCTAGATGTTTTTAAAATAACTCCGTCACGTGGTGGAACACTGAAGTGGGCATTTTCTAAGAAGTGATTTCAAATTTATGTCAAAACTCTGGAACACAAACTCATGAAAGCCTCACCCCTTATATAATAGTTCCCATTTCATCTCGTCATTATTTTCACTGGTACACAAATCAGATTCCAGTTTGGAAAAAATAATAATAAAAAAACTGTAAATAAAGATGTCAGTCCATACGGTACCATATTAGATCCCAACAAATAAAAGGTGCTGAAGACTTGATATGCACAATATTTTCATCTTGTCACCGCCTTATCGGAAAGGCTACACGACACCACAGCTGGAAGGGCTGAATGTGACGGATAGAGACGAGGCTGAGCAGTCAGGAGTTGGCAGCTATTCAAATTTTAATGTTCTGGGAGTTGGACCATAAGTGGGACATTTCTAACCTACGACATTGATTTATCGCTGCTAAATGGGCACCGATCAATAAAAGAAATTTAATATCCATTTCTGTCTTTATTATTTCATCCATCCATCAATCAATTTCTCGGCCCAAATGAAGCTTCCTCAGCTAATGACATAGTAACACATTAATGGAAACATAAAAAGATAAAGTCCCACATTAAAGCCATTATATGGATTATCTCTTATAAATCTCAAAGTTTGTCAACTGGCCTTGGTTTAATCTCCTGCTTGATGAATGGCAGAGGACTGCAGTGGTTATGCACAGTGCCTTTAAGTATTTATATACAACCTGTAAGCATGTATGTTAGAATTATTATGTTTATTATCTTTCTTACATTAGTAGTTTTATATTACTAGTTGTTTTTCATTTAAAGGTTTAGTGTTCTCACCCCAGAGAGGAGGAATTTGTTAAACTGTGTGTAAGACATAACTAACCTTTCTTCAAGCATGTTTTTGCAGGTGGTGTCTTAATCTTCTTTAGGAGATCTTCCTGAGATATTCCTTAGATGTAAAACTGTCTGTGTGTAGAATTTAGTTTCTGTGTTCCCCCTTCCTTGTTATCAGGATAGCCCTCCTTCTGTTAGGCTCACTCTCCCACATTCCATTCACTCCTTTCTCCTGCTAATAAAAAGACAAGCTCTGCAGCAGAGTGTCAGAACGAACGGTGAACTGAACAGCTGGCGGAGGCCAGGCTGGCTTCTCCCGGGCTGGTATCTGCCAACCTGGCAGAAATGCCAGGGTTACCGTGTCTTCTGCTCTTGCAAGAGAGCAGGGCTGAACAGCTAAGTGACGTTGTCTGTGGTTCTTTTTATGTAGGTTGAGAAAATACCTATCAATGTATTTCAGAAACCCAAAGAAGGAAAAATAGCTAAAAGGAAACCAGTACTGGAAGAAATCCAGAAGAAGAGAGCCCAATAAAATACAATGTTAGAGTTTGTGCTTATAACATCGCAAACTATAAAAATGTTCTCAGGCTATGAACACATTTCCAAGGCATTGCATCTGTAAACATGAGACAAAATGAAAATTGAAGGAATAAAAGAAAAAAAAAAAACACGAAACAAAAATACATAGTACCTGTCTTTGTGTAGAACATGATTTCATTTTTAAACTCCTTGCGCTCCTCCAAGGCCTCGTCGATGCTCAGGATGATGCTTTCGCTGGTCTCGGGCCCGTACAGGAACTTACAGGTGCAGCTCTTCTGCATGACCTCTGTCCGAGAAAAGCCTGTGAGTTCACAGAAGCCATCAGAGCAGTAGACGATGGGAAAGCCCTTCGACATCTGAGCATTGGCCAGGATGAAGTTACTGTCTGCAAAGAAACAAGAGAGGAAAAGGAAAGTGAGCAAAAACTGTTCTAAAGTTCCCACTAACTGAATAGTACAGTGGAATGTACTATTCCACTTACACTCCCACTGTAAGTGGAATAGTACATTCATTGTAAAAAGGGAAAAAAGCACACTCTCTATTTTGTTTTTTAACAAAAAAATAGTTATGAATCAAACAATAGAATCTTTTTTTTAATTTGTTTGTTTTTACCACAACTGTAGGAGTTTGTCTCCAACAGTGATGTTCCTATTAGGCTAAAGTCTCTGACTCAGAACATATCAAAATTGGATAAAAATAGAATCATAAATAAGGAACGCATAAGAAAAACTGAGCCAAAATTTTTTTTTTACAGTAGGTTTTAAACATGTTTATGTCGGCCATAAATTTTGACATTTGAGTGCTGAAAAGGATAAGATTTGAGCACAGTGTCTGTGGGGACTGATAACATTTTACGGCCACCATTATGCTGCCGTTCTAAAAGCTGTTATTTTTTCACTCTTGTGCTGAGCCTTGAAATTGGGACTGAATTTGACTTTTAGCAGAAGTTTTCCTAAAAAGTATGCCTATGGCTTGAAATCATGTTTAAGAATAGAAAAAAAAAAATGTATTTGCAAGCTGATTTTTTGTGGGGGTTTTATTGTTTGGAATCAATTTTTCAGCTACAACACAATATGAGCTCAGTGCATAAACTATGGTTTAGAGACATGCATGTTTAAACCTTACAGTTCTGCTCACCGTAACACCAGCTTTAAAAACTTCACAAATGGAAACAAATGCAACTGGTCAAGTGGCGCCTCTCCAGCTCTGTGAAAGAGTTGCTCTCAGTGGACACAGGGCTGATGTGACTTTTAACACAGCGATCTGCAGCATGATGGGATCTTCAGTTCAGGCATATGAAGGCCTGGTGTGGGTTGAATGAATAGAGGTCATGTGTTTCGGTTAGCTTCCCATTTAACTGGCACACTGGAGAGCAACAGAGCCCCACACTTTACACTCGGCTACATTTTTTAAAAATATGTCATATTAAAGCTATATTTGCAGGACTTTTTTTTTTGTTGGCAGATTTGCATCTAATGATATTGGTTTCTTTTTTCTTTTTTTTTTAAGTAAACTTTTATTCAGAATGAAGTTGAAGATTGGGGAAGTTCTGAATTGATGATGGAAAGAAAAAAAAATCTCACGCGGGTTGACGTTTATCACAGTTAATTAGCCAATTGAGTCTAATTCTGGACAGCCAGTCAAAGCTAAGCAGCTGTTTATACCTGAATATCTACGATGGCACACAGACCCGCTATACTAACATACACTCACAGTGCCACAAGGCTGAGCTGTGCTGATAGACAGCTAATATAACCGGCACAATACTCATTACACATGGCAGTGGACAATGAAGGTTTGACAGATTGTGAAAAGTGTATGCTTGTGGATTTGAGTGTTTCCTGCTGCCATTTGATAAGCAGCTGAACAGCGAACCCTGGCCAGTATATTGTACAAGTGCACTAGAACGTTTGACACAGTAATTGGAGAACAAATACATTTTCAGACGTTTGCGTAATTACAGTAAATAAATGAGTCACGCACACATTTCCAGACTTTCACACGCGCAAACATGAGCAGCGGAATGAGACATCCAGCAAGACGGCTTGGTTCAATTACACTGCATTACAAAAATCTATTTTCTACATCGATAACTCACTTTTTGGGCAACCTGGTTATCTAAATTGCTTTATGTCGCAAGTCAAGCTTTGCTGAGTAAAAGCCACCTTCGGTTTGAAGTACAAATAGAAAATCAGGGTAAAAGATTGTGTATCCGGTTCTCAAGAGGAATCAGATGCTTGTTTTCCATTCTGTAGGAAGCATTTAACTTTTCATGCTATTTGTTGAAACTAAAGTAAATTGATTTTTTGGATTGTCCTAATATTTTAAGATATAATCAGCTTAAACTATAACTGAATCCATTCCAGACAAAAAGACACACCCAGATATGTCATATAAGAGATGACACTTTGATGGGACAACCCGGACAACTGCAGGTCTCTGTATAGGGACTGGCTGTCAGGGGCCACTGAGGCTCTGGTTAAAGAAAGACTGAGGCAACTGTGTTCCTGACAAAGGCCTAAAGCGTTTCTAGTAGCAACTCGTAGAGCAAAGGAGGATGGTGCTAACAGCAACCTAATGTTTACTAAGACATATAACTAGCATAACATTTACATTACAGGGGTAACGCAGCTGACAGGTTGCATATTGTAAGTGTTTTTCTGGACGGAAGAGAGACTCAAATTGATGCCACATCTAGGAATGGGAAATGATAGGAATTTAGCTATATCAATTCCATTATCAGTATCACTTATCGATTTGATTCCTTATTGATTCTCATTGAAATAGGAAATAAACTCCATATTTCTCAAGCAGTCCACTCCCAACTACAATCATGTTCAATAAATTGTAATATTAATTAAATATTTATGAGTTTCAGTAACTCAGCTCACATAATTCCACACAAATTGATGTTTTAAAGCTTTGTAAATAATAATGAATGTTTGCTTACAGCTAATGAAAACATATTTAAGACGAGAATATTACATCAGACCAATAAAAAAAATATTCTTAATGGAGAAATGTGGGTCGAATGAAAAATATGTTTAGGTTTTTCAGAAGGTGATTTTAAGCTGATGAACGAGCCAGAACCCATATTCTAGTTTATTGAATATGACTGCAAATCTTAACATGAGATTATTCATACAGCATGGTGCTAATATTACCTGGAGGAGGCCAGAAGGAGTTTATCCTTACCTGGGGGCTTCATGGCAGAAGACAATAATGTGCTCGAAGCTCCCCCAATCGAAAGTCTTCGACGTCGCTAGGCAACATCAAACACTTTACATTCACACAAATCTGTTTGAGGGTGTTGAAGCTATTTCCTCCTTTTATTGGGATTAAAACTCTGCAACTGAGAAGTTTTTGTTTGTTTGTTTTTTTTGTAACTTCTGAGCGCTTCTGGACCATGGAACGCCATCTTTTTCTTTTTTTATTGACAATAAAGGGGTTTACGAAACAGCAAAATTAATAACACAAACAAGTACAAAAACAGACAAGACAATAGTGCCAGGGTGTTATATAGCAAGCACAAACAAAACGAAAAGTAAATATATAACACTTCTTTGATCTTATTAATAATTAAACATTTAGATGGAAGACACCAGATTTTTTTTCCAGTTTAGGTTGGGGATAAAGTCATTCCAATAAGAGATAAAGAACACCATCTTTATCTTGACTGTAGAAAATCAATCAAATACGTCTGACGTTATTGGAACCGACAAGTGGAGTCGTTTGGCAGGCAGGTTCTACTACCCGGTTCTTGATTCCCATCCTTAACCCAAAAGATCCAAAAGATGAACGAAAACCCATCAAACCTGCTCCTTCTTAAACTTCTACTTATATTGTTGTGATAATAAAAATATTACTTTGGCCAAAAATGGTGTGCTTACACAACTCTCATTCAGTAACTGACGAAACTAACAAGGCCACCATCAAAAACATATATGAAACTTTATAACTAACAGCATTATTGCATTATTAACTACATTCATTTTGTACTCTTTCCTCTTCCACAAGTGTCCACACTTGTGGAAGATATTAGATAGATATTAATATGCCACTCTGTCATTTTTAGTGGTTCTGCAAAGTTAATTTAACAAACAACTAGAGTAAGCAATATGTTGTTGTACAAACTGCATTCCACATTGATACAGTCTATGCCCTGATAATGAGGTTTGTGCTCATTTTAATTAAAATGTAATTCATTTATTGGGAAAAAACAAATGTCTGTATCCTTTATTTGTACTTCTGAATTTTGTTAAATGCACTCTCAGCGTCTACTGCAAATAATGAAACATAACCCTTATTAGCCTTTATTCATATTGGTTTTGTCCTAATACATTCTCACCTATATTCCCCTCTTTACCTATTGCTGTCCTAGTTTCTCTTTCTACTTCCCTCTCTTCCTTCTTACCCCAACAGAAACACATCCCACTACACCACACATCTCTCTCTGTTTTCTCCCTATGCCCCACCATATATCCTCCTTTTCTCAGTCTCAGCAACTTTTCAAACCTTTCAACTATCATCAGCCTTCTCTTCCTCCCATCCGCCATTTTGGATCTCTGCACCTAATTTCTCTTCATCTTCTTCAAACCTTGGATTTCAACCAGACTCCATTTATTTGCTTCCCTCCCTGCTTGCGTTCACCTTCTTCCCCGCAAACCACCTCCGTAAAAACATCATCTGTCTATGTTTACGCTCCCCCACCCGTCCCAATTTAGACGCACAATCTTTGGCAGAGACTTTTACTTTCATTCAGTTTGTCTTCAAATTCTTGTTCTGCAGTTCAGTGACCATTTCCTTCCAGTTCTCCCCATCTTTCTTCCATTCCGATTTTCCTTTTGGTTTACTGGCTACAGTAGCAGCCCATATATCATCTCAACATGTGCTCACACTGCTGCCTGACAGCTGCTGAAGTAATCTGACAGGTACACAGAGAATGGGAGGAGATGAATTGGGAACACAGGCAGGAAAACTACTGTGATTCTGGACAAAGTATTTGAAGAGCAAAGGAGATTTTACACAATTTAATGTTTGTACGAAAAAAAGCTTAGTGAAAATGCACAAATGTTTGATAGGAAAAACAACAGAGTGTGTTTTCATCTTAAAGAATGATATGAATATTTATCCTGAGGAGCTCAGGCGCTGCTCTATATGAGTGTAAATTTTTTTTTTACTTAATTATTATGAACCCACAGTATGGCCAGTAGGTAATATGTCTGTTTTCAAAATTTAAAGTCTATACCTGCTAATTTAGAGAACTTAATTAACCTAAACCAGAGTACCTGGGGAAAACCCATACATGCAGAAGGAGAATGTACGAACTCAATGCATTAAGTCCCTAACTTCACGAGAAAATCACAACAAGTATACAGTCATGATGCATTAATATTTTTATCAACCTGCACACACTTTTAGGTGAAGCAGTTTGATTTTTTTTCCAGGAGCGTTTTTGGTTCTTTACTTCTGCTCGTTCCTCTGCTACGTATGAAACAAATACTTGATGGGCACAAAACATTCTCCAGCTCATTGACAAGCTCCCTCACTTCCTGAAGCATTCTGGGGGCTATTTGAGGAACAGGCATAATTCCTACGGTGTGTGTCCAAGCACTGGGAAGCAATGAACATAGAAAAAGAGCGAACAGGAGATGAGAAAGTGAAACCAGCAGAGTCGCACAGCGGGAAGAGAAGCAGATGAGAGGGAGAAAGAGAGAAAGATGATGAGAAGGTGGACAGGTAAGGGAAAGGAGAAGAAGAGGTTAGGAAATGTACAGAGAAAGACATATGAGTGTGTTAGGAGGGTAGAGGGCGAGGGGGTGCCAAGAATCATTGCAAGCAAGTGGGATGGAGCTGCAAGAGGCAGGATGATGAAAAACGGAGAGGAAGTGTGATAGAAAAAAATGGTGGTGAAAGTGGGGAGATGGATGGAAAGCTATAGTCCCCCTTTTTCTGTCTGAATTTCTGCAGGTCCTCTAAGAAAACGGCTACAAAGCAGTTACATAACCACAAAAAAAGTCACTTTTCAGTTGCCACAGTAACCATTGACACACCATGGAAACCAAGGTTACAACTGTACAAATTTCCTTTTGCATAGAGTTACAGCTACGTGTGGAGAACAAAAATTAGGTATCATATTCATCACTCTATGTGAAGTACCAACAGACTGGAGATTATGAGTCTGTTGCCTGGATTCTGTGTTGGACACACCTGAACTGATCAGACGAATGCAAACCATGACAAAAACACAGTGGCATGAATAAATAGTTGTCTGCTTTCAGATTATTTTCTGTTTTTTTCTTTCTCAGACATTTTTTCAAACAAAACCTCACAAAACCATTTTGCATTTCCTGAGACGTCAAAACTGTTTGTGATCAGAAACATTTAACTGTGAGAAGACAGGAAAAACCGAAGACCTCTCTAACGGGGCAAATACTTTTCTCAGAACGGTTAATAGTGGTAATCCATTCACACTGTATAACTGAAAGAGAAAATCATTACTCAAATCCACAGCTTTAATCACTGCTCTCTGCTCTTCATCACACATTCCCCAAGGCTCCCACCCAAATGACACATTACACCAGCCATTAAATTCCCGTAATTTGCCGGCTGCATTCAGCTATTCCCCATCTCTCCATCAATATCGTATTTATTTTTCTTTCCCCTGAAAACCTCCTATCAAAGGGCTTCCCTCGCATTCTCACAAAACCACAATTAACCTGGTCTAAAAATGGAAGGACTTGGCCCAGACTACTTCTGCTGAAACCCGGTTTGTCAATTGTTTTGGACAGTCCATTAGACATGCCGATTGGGAGAGGTATCTCACTAATTAGGTGGTGTAACAAGGCAGAACAATCTCGGTGACGCGCAGGCTCTCGTTCAAAAAATTTTTGCGAGTTTGATGGAGCGGAAAGGGATGTTGACCTCATTTGAATTCGCAGCAACCCTCTTTTTACAGTGACGGAGGGAAAAAAATGCTTGCTGAAGTTTAATTCTAAAGGTGTGTGTATGGAGGGAATACTTTATAAAAGTCCTGTTTAACTCAGGAAATCGCCCTGTTGCCATCATTTGAACTTTATTTAGCCAGGTGATATCCCATTGAGGTCAGAAAACACTTAACCAAAGTCTGGCCAAGACAGCTGTATGTATAGTGGTGCAGCTGGTGACTGTTGCCGTGCAGTAAGAAGGTCCTGGCTATGGATCTCAGCCTTTCTATATTGAGTCTTCGTGTTCTCACCATGCACACGTGAGATCTCTCCAAATACTTTAAGTTGCCCTCAGGTAGTAATGTGTGCATGCATGGTTTTTGTCCTGTGATGAACTAGTGACGTGTCTCACCCAATGACCAAATGGCGACCCTACAAGGACAAGCGGGCATAGTTGATGTAGATGATGGAAGAATTTGAGAATTTAGCTACAACAAAAGCCCATGTTGGTCTATAATGTGTTAAATCATGGAATAAGTATGGATTTTAATACTGTTGCATTTTACTGTTAATACAGTTGTATGATAATACCGTGTAGAGTCTGTTGTAGAGTCCACTCCGGAGTCTAGAACTTGTTTTAAACAGTGTGTATCAGCAAGCAAAATGAGGAATACTTACTTAAGAGTTTGTTCAGTCTTAATTATTTCGGGTGGAAAGTAAGAAACTGCATTGGCGCAGTTTAGTACCAGCTCACAAATTCATTTTGAGACATCTCATATGGGTTTTAGACGTCTAATAGATGTCTGCGTTCAGCCGAGGTTTGTAAAAATAATTAAATGGTGTCAGGGTTGCGCATCCAACTCATCAGCTCTGTGTCTCAAGCTCGACTTCTTTCTTTCATTAAACTGCCAAGCAGTACGAATGACAGAGCTGTGCCACCGTACATGTCAGTGGCCAGTCCTGTTTGTTTGTGATTCATGTCTGTTACAAGTGCAAGTCTTCCATCAAGTGTGCTGCATGTTGGAAAATGATCATTCCTTTCACAAATAACTTCAGGAGATTGATTAAAGACCCTATCATACCTTACCCACACCTAGCAGAGCTCAATCTTTCCTTGTTACACAAATTCCTGATAAGACAGCTAAAGAGGTCTCTAAAGACCATCACCTTAATTCATTGGACTGTACAGAAAAGAGTCTACAAACCAAGGACTTTCCAAACATAATGCCTAGTTCTGGTCACTACAAAGGACTTAACCCTAAAAAGTAGAACGGAAGAAAACATCTAGAAAAATCCTATTACCTTATCAGCTCACCATCCTAGAAACCACCACAAATTTCACTGTGTATCAGAGAGGGCTTGGAAAAGATTTGTCACCATCTACTTAAAAAAAATAAAGTTGAAGCAAAACTGTACCAGGCAACCTGACAAGCATGCCAGTAAATCCACCAAGAACCGTCTGAGATTCAAGAAATACTGTGAAAAACCCCTCAAGCATCTCACAACTGAAATTGTTGTGAGATGCTTGATCTCACTGAAGTTATTTTAGGCAGCATTAGCGATTAGTGGGTAGAATGTCAGAACTTTTCCCTCTGGGAAAAAAACTTGAATTTGTTTATATTTTTTTCTCAATGTGTAAAAGGAAACTAAATTCTTCTTGTTAAAGAGTAATTCAATTATTTTATTTCCAGATATAAGAAATGCTAGTTCATGCTGATTATGTGATCATGTACAAGACCATGTTAAAGTACATATTGTGATTGTAATATAAGTAAATAATTTACTTTGAACTTTAAAATATGGGACAGTGTCGAGCATAATACCAAATACAATTAACAACTAATCTTTCACAAAGACTTGTGAGCAAATTTAAGGGCTATCATTGAGGGCTTCTCTACAAACTTTGCTTATATTTTGTTAACGAAAGCTAAATTTAAAGAATTTTTTTTTTTTTTTTCCCCTCACCAGGGGGCTTTTTGTGGGCTCTATTGTCCCTTATTTGACAGTAGGCTGACAGGAAGGGGGTAATGAGAGAGGGGGAAGACATGCGGCAAATGTCGCCGGGTCCAGGAGTCGAACCTGCGACGGCCGCGTCGAGGACTTAAGGCCTCCAAATGTGGGTCACGCTAACCCCTACAGCACGCCCCAGGAATTTATTATAATTATTATAATTTTTTTTTTGTAGAAATGAACAACAATTTGTATAACAGTGTCTCAGATTGCTATAACGTTGCAGCTGGTTAACCTCCCAAGACCAAGCTCTTTTTTTTCCCATCTTGGATAAAACTTTCCCAGAATTAATTAAGCTTTGAAGAAAATTGGAACAGTTGCAGCAATTCACTGCCAGTGAGTAAGAGACCTCCTGCACCCTGCAGCGGTACAGTCAATGATGATTGATTACTCCGTCAAAGTCTCATAACTACTCTCATTATTTCTTCCAGACTCATACTCTGACTGGGGTCAACAACACACTGGACTAATCACAACTTTACATTATATTATTGACTAACAAAATACTTTTAAATTCCCATTTAGGAATTTTAAGGTGTTGCAATTCGCTTTGGGCTCTACTGTATTTACTTAAGTAAACCTCGTTAAAACGTACATGTGACTGCATGGTCAAAGGTATCGCACCTCCATGGTCTTTCATGTTTGGTAATTATTTCTCTTTGTCTTTCTGGAGGGTCAGAGGATTGATGGCAACAAAAATCCCCGGGGACACTGTACTCTCTGTAGTTTGAATCTCCTCTATTGTGTAACATTCTTAATTGGGTCTTAAAATGCCTGTTTAAAAGCAAATGGTAATTACAGTGTTAGACCACTTTGGAAAAAAGTCAGCGTATAAAAGTGTTAATCAGGCAGTCAGGAGAACTGCTTTGCTATTTTAATATTGTCAGACAGCTGAGCGCACACCCAGACACACCAGGCAAAAGACACACATTTTCTCATAAATATGAAAAGCAGGAAGTGCTGCACACTCTTTCTGCTTTTTCTGGCTCAACTCCTTTCCCTCGTTTCTTTATGGAACTGGGACTAGTGTGTATTAATGTTAGAAAATGACAGTCTGAAGGGCTGGTACAGAACAGGGAGGAGGCAGCACATCAGAAGGCTTTAAATACTCCCTCTGTTAGAACCGAGACACTAAATGTCTGCTAAATTTGACAAGAACACAGCTAACTTTGGCCCATTCCCCCCCCAGTGATGGACATTACTAGTTATCTGAGTATTCAAGTCAGCAATGATTTTGAAAAGCACCTCATCTGGTAAAGGAGTGTCCCGTTTACTTGAAGCTGAAATTACTGATTTCTGCTCCAGTTGTATAGCGAGTTGATAACTTATCATCATGATAGAGGTATAATTAGAACCTAATGAGTGGAAAAATTTATGGATGAATAATGTGAGTAATATGAGGTCAACAACATGTCCATTACTAAATAAAGGAATGAACCAGTGACTATATTTCAGTACTTTACCAAAATAAAAATATCAGATAGTTATTTTTACAATTGAGATGACGTCGGCTCTGCCCCCATATTTAAGTAGAGCAAACCTCAGACAAACAGTGTTATAGTGGTAGTGGAACTCAATGTGCTACGCTAGACATTTTTGAGTAATTTTAAAAAGACACTTACATGTAAATACCACATTTAATGCAGCACATGTTTTCATGCTGCCATAGATCTACCATTGGAATTTGCAAACATAAAATCAAGCATAGCTTAACTATCAATAAGAGTCGTTACGACAAAAAATGGGATGCTTACTACCAGTTACCTTCTTACAAACGAGCATGTGGTAGTTGCCTTAGATCACAGTATTATTCAACTGTATGAGGTTGGCTGCGGGCCTTGATCAATTTATTGAGTTATTCCAGACTCTGTTTGGGTTTTGGAAATGGAATAAATTGAAATCCGCCCTCTTCACGTTCTGAGTAACAACTGTCAGGATTGCATGTTCAAAATAGGAAGCCATTTTGAATATGGCTTCCTATTATTTTTCTCAAAATCCTTATGACCACAAATTGTTAGCAATGACCAACCTAGTAATGTCGACGGAAGTTGAGTTCTTCCAGATAGGGGGCATGTACTTTGGGACAAATACCGACCACTTATTGGTCAGTTGCTGACAATCCATTAGTTTAAAGAGGAATTAAATACAAACTCTGTACTATTATTTCCACACAAATTACCTAAGCAACTTAACAATCCACAACCTATAACCATTTTTAAAATAAATATGTGAAAGTTACATGGAGTATTGCAAAACAGATAAATTAGGAGACACGCTTCCAATTACTATGGTAATTGCCAGGCGACAACATACGATTTACAACAAGCATCACTTCTGTACTATACACTAGCAGTGACAGACAGGTGGTGACATTAGTCACCTGGATAGTTGCACAGTTGTAAGGTTGACAGAAGGTGTCATTCTCACACAGTCACCATTGAGCACAGCTAGTCAATGTTTCCACACATTTGTAAAGAGAAAATAATCTATATACAGAGAGGTGTTGACCTCAGCAACAGTGTTTAAATTTGTAATACCATTAGCAAAATGGACTCAATGTTATGCAACATAATCTGAAGTAACATCTGCTAACTTCAAATGCATTTTATCAAAAATTGTTACCTTATCCCTCTTCTGAATATAGGACACATTTATAAAGGTAAGTACGTATCCACTGTGTTCTGAACACCAAAAATAGCCTTGATCTTTAAATAGTAGCTGTTGACTTGGGTAACAAAGGTGGCAACTCGTGTTATACGAACTAGCTGAGGTATGAAAAAGGAGCGCAGTAAAACCTACTATAAGCACGAAAACAAATACTCTCCTTTGAAGTTCGACCAGTGAAAACATATAAACCTTTTCTCTGAGTACAAATGAGATCTTGTTAAAGAGCTGCCCGCTCGAAGGTTCGGCCATTTATCACTCTCTCCAACCCTAATCTGGGCGATGAATGACCTCGAAGGGGATCCCACGGTGATAAAACCTTAGTTCTGCACTAATATTTGCTCTTGACCAGGCTATCAGACCCAATTTGTACCGTCAGGCTCTACTGCCTCCAGGTCCGTTCCATCTAGCACTTCAGATCCAGCGTTAATTTCCTCCACCTCGCCAGCTCAAGGACAGCAGCTCACTCTTTGGAGCTTGACAAACTACTTGTGCTGCACAGAACCACTCTAATTCTCTTATGTGGGAGCAGAGCTCGTGCCCATGCAGGCAGCAGAGGCTTTTTTTTTTTTCTCTTCAGTTTCCCTCTAGACATACTGTACAATAGCTTGTTCTTACTTGTACAGTGGTGCTGGATCGATAGGTAGTCTCAATGGATATCTCTGATTATTATCAAGCTTCTTTGGGTGTTAGGAACATGTTTCAGAAGGATGCATAATGGCTCAGGTGAGAGAAGAGTGTTATTACCATGGATGTAACAATTTTAATTAAAAAAAAAAGTAGGAGATACTGCCACACAGGGAACAGGTAGAAGACGATCTTATGAAAAGAAAGGCAGGGGTAGATTTAATTTAGAACATGAAGAATAAAAAAAGGGGAATCTTTTATTGTATTTTGACAAAATTCGTAAGTCACCCTCAAATCTTTGTACACATGAGAGTGCTTTGCCAAAATATTCATCCTTCCTATGAAGGATGAATATTTTTTTCACATCCCAACCACAAGCCTCAAAGAATTTTACTAGGATTTCATGTGGCAATGATGCAAATTTGCATGGAATTGTGAGGTGAAAAGAAATGATACATGGTTTAAAAATGATGACAAAACTCAGAAAAGTGCTGTGTATCATTTACTCTGATGATACAAAGATGCCCTCAAAGAAAATCCAGAGCCGTCCCTAACCTTTAATGGTCATTTGATTTGAAAGTAGAGTACCCCATGCTTGTAACTATTCTCAGAGTAAATGTGGCAAGATTGGGTCATAAAATGATATCGCAAGCTTTAAATTACTCATCAAGGTAAAATGCATTACCTGAAAATTGACAGAGCAAGATAAGAGAAGCAGCCAAGAGAGCTGCTGCAACTCTGGAGGAGCCACTAACACCCCACCTCAGACGTGAGAATCTGTCAACAGATCCTCACCGCACAAAACTGGCTTTATGGAAAAGTGGCAAGAAGAATAAGAGAAGTGTAACCACAAACGTTTTTCCAAAGTCTCACACAGTAAACAAATAAGACCAAAGTGGAACTTTTTAACCTACATGTAAACCAGTATATGTAGTGTAAAAACTGGATCTGTACATCACACAGAACATACCATCCCCATGGTAAAACAAGGGAGTCGTAGCATCATGCTGTGAGGATACTTTTACTCAGCAGGGACATGAAAGCTGATACCTAGAAGTTTTAATTTGCCATAAAAAGTCATCCCGGAGCTACAACTTAATATATATTTTTTTACATGTCCTGTCCAGCAGTGTGGCACTCTGCCCAATCCCCCACCAAGCTGGACTCTCCCAGCAGCGTCCCACAGGATGAAACCAAAGGCCACCCATCACCAGTAGGTGACCAAAGGAGCCCAGAGAGATTGATCTTATGTGGAAGCAGAATCTGAGTCCTTAAGTTCAAATTGATCTATTCAAGTGTTAGAATAGCCCAGTCAAAGTCCACTCCTTTGTCCAACTGAAGATCTTTGAAAAGACATGAAAATAGCTATCCATATATGTTCTTCATTCAATACGTCAGAACGCGGCTGATTTTGCTAAGCAGGATGGAAGTTGAGACAAACACAGTAAGACAATTCACAACCACAAACTGTTTATCGGTCAATTGCATAAATTCAAGAAAAAAAAAAAAGGGAAATTTGGTTGTAGCATTGCTACATGTAAAATAGTTCAGCATGTTTCACGGACGTTTTCCATTTATTTCTGATACCAGAGTTGAAATATAAACAAACACACCTTTAAACTTTTACCCAGGCCAACAGCATGCTCTGAAAGGTCGCTAAAAGATCAATTAAATTACAAGAAGTGAAAACAAACACAAAGATCTTTTTTTCCCCCTACTTTTTTTTATGTAGATGAGATAACGACTCTTAGATGAAGCCCTCCAGAGTTTAGAGGAAACACAAAAGAGGGAAACTGCTTTTATTGTCTTGTTGTGGAGTGGCAAACTTTGATCTCTCGGGACTCTGTTTTAAGACCAGCCATGACAGCGAAACCAACAGGTCACGCTGGCAAATAAACGCAATTTATCTTTAACACGGGCTGAAACTTTTAAAGAAATCCGGTGAGACTGAGGGAGAACCCCGCTGTCCGAGGTGCTGAAACCTCACCACTAACAGACCGAGCTATGCCTCCTTCTTCCATCTTTTGGCCTAATGAATTGAAGTATGCAAACATTTGGATCCAATATTTAAACTGAACTGAAGACAAAAGATCTTTTTTCTTATTATTATTATTATTATTATTATTATTATTATTATTATTATTATTATTATTATTATTATTATTATTATTATTATTCTTTTGTTTGCTATTCTGAGCCTAGCCTCCACGGATCAAGCTCTGCTTTGTCAAGCTTCTCGCAATCAGGCCAGCAAACAAAATTAAAGACAAGATAAACAGTTCGGGTCAAACTTACGAGTGCCATCAAACCGTGTGGCTATGGTGTCCAGAAACGTGTTCTGCGGCGCCAACAATCCCTTCATCACAGGCATTTTCCCAGCCTAATGTCGAGGTCCCCATCAAAGTTACTGAAGAGGAGAGAGAGAGAGAGAGAGAGAGAGAGAGAGAGAGAGAGAGAGAGAGAGAGAGAGAGAGAGAGAGGGCGCAAGTCGTTCCGAATGCGTGAGGCGCTCTCATGAAAGGCGCTGCCGAAGCTCCGAGCGAACCGGCAGGCATGCGAGGGATCCAGTCCAGTCAGCACTACAACGAACCCCGGCTGGGGGGGAAACAGCGCGCGTCATGCGCGCGGCCGTTTCACAGTGGGCCGTGGTGACGAGGGAGGAAGCAGCTGCAGATCACCTCACAGCCAGAGGCGATGGTGGCAGACTGAAACTTTTCTGTCGTCGATGCGATAATTGTTTGACCAATTCTTGCAGCGCGGTCTGCCAGGACAGGCGCGAATAAAGCTACAACGGAGAAAAAGAGAAAGTTTTATAGAAGGAAGAATTCAGGTTTTACAGAATTTCCCATTGCATCTTCGCAGTACGCGAATAGGCATAAACACATTTAAAAAAGAGGGCTGTTTTTTTTTTACATAGCAAGAAAAAAGAGAGTGAATAAGATTGATCCATCAATACATCAAGTTTATTTGAATAAGAAGGCAGTGCAACGTGATTTACATCATAAAAACACACAAAAAAACCTAATCAACAATTGAAACATTAAATTTTTGCCAAATGTCGCTATTACACATTAAAATGTATCCTCCCACTTACGTAGACTTTGAAAACGTTCAAGTAAACTCCGTTTGCAGAATTGTGTCATCGCTTTCTCCCAGTGTTCATTGGAATTTCTGGAGTTTTTATCACCACCTGCTGGTCCAATGTATAACTGTTGTGCGTGGAGCTGATGTGTCTCAAGAAACGCTCAGTTCAAAATAATGGTTGCACAATGGCGCCCTCGTGTGAGCAATTGGCTGCAGAGACAATTCTTAATATAACCCTATTTCTGAACAGGCGTCCGGGGCTGAATCCCATCTCTTCCCGGTTGTCCCTTAACACACATTTAAGGGATTCACATAAATGTTCTATAAATCACGCAGTAGATGTCAGGAAACTTTGTTTTTGCTTATTAAGGAAAAAGAAAGATAGTTTGATGTAATGTTCTTTAGCAAAAGTATTACCACCACATCTCAATCTCACTCAAACGTCTTCGTGTTCAATTTGACCGCAGATCCAGAAAACTGTTCCCGGCAGCAGTGAGAATTGATCTCTGCTCAGATTAACTTGTTCCTGTTCTATCACACAGAAACAACCCTGAATGAATGGACAATCTGTTCCAGGTCATTTCATTTATCCTGAAATGTTTTTTTTTAAGGAGATAAACTTAAATCCAATTACAGACTCTTAGCCTTCTGAAGCCTTTTGAGTAAAGATGTTAGAAAGCTCTTTAGATCTTGATTTGATAATAAATGTTTCTAGCAGAGGGAGCAGCATCTCCTGGAACAGATTTTAATCCCATGTAGAAATCCTGTCAAAAACAATTAAACGGTTTGAATCACTGCAGCCATGGAAAGACATGTCTTCATGTTACTGTCATTTATGAATGACAATGACATTCATAAGTGTATGAATGTCATTGTCATTCATACATTTGTTTATTTATATATATATATATATATATATATATATATATATATAAAAGGCTGGGGAAAATAATGTAATTCATGTGACTGTGAGTTTTAATAATTTCAGCTATTTATGTAAATCTGAAGTGTTTGACTTTTTAAGTGAGCTAATTTTTTTAAAACATTTTTCACTTATGTGTGTGGTTGTGACCTTGGCCAGGGTTCACTTGCACTTCTTTTTCCGACAAAGGAAACTCGATTAACCTTATTGCTCTTGTAAAATCTCCAGATTCATTACTGTTGACGTTTATATTTTGGAGCATTTGCTATTGATATTAACAACAACAACAGAGATTTCATCTAACATCTCTTACAGCAACACATGTACAATGCTTGAACAAGCATTGATAAGCCTTGACTTGACCACCCTTACAACCTCAAATATTTTTGTTTTAATTCACACAATAGATCTGATCAAAATAATGTCTTGTCGTGAAGAAAAAGAAAAATAAATGTTCAAAATGTTACTGATAAAATTGAAATTTATAGTATACACACATTCGGACCACCAAAAATCATAGTTATGACTTTTATAGGATATCTCTGCCTAATAAAACACCTGAATAAAAGATTCAGCAAATATCACGAAGAGTCATGGCTTCATGCACCAAACCATTCACATATGCTTTGGAAATGGGACACAACCCACCTCCATTCTAGATCAGCGACACCAAATGCTATCAGTCAGGCTCCGTGACTCCTACTCAAATCCTCCACAAAACAAAGAGGCTGTAACTGCGGTGATGTCAAAGTTTAGTCATCAGGTGCTCCGAGGCTCACCGCAGCAAAGCAAACATCCGCTGAGCGACTTCAGACGAGCTCACAGACATTCAAACATTCGGGATGCGCAGTTAGAAATCTGTGACTCACGTCCCTGAGGCGAGGCACCGAGAAGTAGCTAAGCACCACTGAGTTACTTCCATGAACGTGGTGGCTAATAAGATTAAAACTGACAGCCAACAGACAGGGATGTTTCACCTGACTAAATAAATAGCTAATGCATCATTTAATCCTGATCACTGTTCCAAAACGCTTCATCTGTACATGTGTGCCATTATTAGGTTCAGACTGAAGAGAAAGTTGAGTCAAAGTTAGTTCCCGTTGCCTAGACAGAAACTTTATTAAAGCTCCATATTTTAGAGTGCTTGCTCTGGTAATTCCTTCAGTTTTCAGCCAAAGTATATTTGAGGCTACATGTAAAAGCCCTCTTGAACTGACTTACAGGACTGTCTTTGCTGTAGAGGCATTGAGCTAAAATCAATATTAGGATTTCTCTTTACTTACTTTCCCTAGATCTGATCTAGGGAAAGTAGATCAGATAGACCGCCTACGTTCAGCGGTCTTTCCAAAGTGAATAAACTTTCCAGTTTCAAAACATTTGGGGTGATTTATCTGTTCATACTCTTTCATCTTTTATTGTTTGCAGGAAGAATGATTTCAGTGAGCCACTTGTTGCTTTAAATATCTAAAGGTCACTTAAGGTGCAAGGTGCTTCAACAAACTCTGGAAAATGTTTGATGCTTAGGTTTAGCGTTGGCATCAAACATTTCTGCTCTTTCCGGTGGTGTCAAGGCACCACCTGAAACAACCTCAGGCCTGTTCATTAAAAAGTTACAAATATTTAATTTTACAGTCCTAGGATTATCACAACTCTCTTTTGCTACAACATCCACAGGCTGTAATATTAGTACTAGTGGTGAAACTGTTCTATATAAAAAAAATTCTGGCTACTTGTTTTCAGAAAACACCATAACTAATATTTTGGAGAGGCGACGTTTTCGAGTTTTCAGTAAATGAGTAATGAGCAATGAGTCTCCACACATACATCCACATGCCAGCTTCGTACTTGCATGTACTTTGCACTACAGTATGCAAAACAGATTTGAAACATCCGTGATCATTCGAACATACTTGATCGAATGATCAAGTATGTTCGAATGCATTCTCTGCATTCAAAAGGTGGAATGCAGAGAGCTGTGTAAAATCCGTCCAACCCGCTAACGTGCCAACACGATCCCTCCACCCATCTAACAGCAGCAGGCTCACTAACCATATCATGAGTTTATAATAACCACATCACATCCGAGGCGAATGAGGCGGAATGAAAATCTAACCTAATTTGGGGGGAGATACACGGCTGTGTAAGTAGTAGGGTGTCCCCCGAGACAGGGCTCCAATCTAGGGAGCCGTGTGCTGCGCTGGTAGCATGCTCTGTGAGCGTGTAATGGTCTTAATTATCATTTAGCATGCCAGCCTCATCAACGCTGTAGCGAGCCAGCGATAAAATAGCAAAGCTGAGGGTGACGGGGAGGGAGTGCAATTCGATCACATAAAGATCGTGGTGGTGACAGAGGTAGACACAGAGCAGCGGAAGATAACTTTAGAACGAGCCGAACTTTGTCAGCAGCGTACCTCGAGGTGCACGTGGGAAGACGCAGACCCAAGCACACGCACACGCACACACACACCCACACACACACACACCCATGTTGGCAGGGCTGCTGACTGACATCTCTCTCACTGAATTAGTCACGATGAGTGATGTGTAACCAGCCGTGACTCGTTCTGGCTGGGGAGATAGTCTAATTCACTTTGTTTAATTAGTCAAAAGTAGTTGAGCATTGGCTGCTCCCGCTCCCCAATCCCCTTTATGTTGCTCAGCATCTTCCCATCTATGGTGAAAACAAACCTGCAATCACACCTGCTGGAGTTTTAGGAGGACTGGGAGGGAGAGGGGGGAAAGCTCTTATTGCCTCGAGTTCTCTTCCACCCGACACGCTCACTACATTTGGCCTTTGGATACCTTCACAAGGAATCCTTCGGAGAGGGAAAGTGTATCTCAACAATGTGGGGACTTGTGCTGATGCATGGCTGAAGTCTATTGGTTCTGCAAACAAGAAGAAGAAGAAGATTTTTTTCTGTCATTTTTAGTACATCCTTAAAAGGTACAGATGATTTATGTCTTTTTTTTTTAAATCTTTTACTTGGTTCTAAAATTTGTCAGCACATCTCAGTGAGTATATTTCTACAATTCGATGCACTACATTTAACGAGAAATGCATTATTTTATGAGAAAACATATCAAACATTTGGATACTTTTTGGATTTAAAATCCTGTATTACGTTTTTCCCACAAATTTGAATAAACATTGAGCATTAAAGGGCTATGTATGTCACATTCAGATCTATTCTGTGCTGTGTTTTGATAATAACTAAGAAAATGTCAAGAGAAGCAGGAAAATATTTAGTGATTTAATAATTATAGCTTTGGAGCAATTGCACATGATAATATTTTTGGGGAGATTTTCAGTTTGACCTTTCAGTAGATTTCAGATCTGACATTTTATGTTTTCATATTTGACATTTTATGAGTTTAATCTCTCTGATATGTATTCTACGACCTTTTGGTTTGTGTCTGTGAGCATGGTGTGCCGATGTTTGTACATAGGTTGAATGTAAAAGGGGAGTAGAAGTCTTAGAGCATGACACAAGCAGTAAAAAGTAAATAAAAACTGTCAAAAAATCAGTAGGACTTTTCCATGACTAGTCAGTGGGTAGCAGGCGCCCCCTTGTGTTGAGAACCGTGTAGCACTAAAGAACATGTGGGCACATTATCAGATGGCTAACAAAGTTAAAGTGGGTATCTGATACACAGCTTCCAATTCAGAGCTAAGGTAATCTTTCTAAGATTTTAAGTTGACTAATGCGTTTTTAGTATTTATAGTTTCAAATCAAAAACTCTCTGACAGGTTAGAGACATGCTATATTGTTCTAAATTGAACAAAGGCTTGCTATGAAGCACAATTTGGATTGATGTGAAAACACAAAAGCAAGAATTTCCATTGCTTTCCTGGCATGATACAATCAGCCTGTGTATGTGTGGATTTTGCTCAGGTTGCATGAGAACAAAAGGGTTCTTGTTTCATATTTAAAGGACCTACTTGGGGTTCTAAATATAACCCATTTAGACACCTTGTGTGAGTCCTAGTTATAACACAAAAAATCCTGGACCCAGATGGGTTCCACTTATTAAGATCAAACCTATATAGTTAAGTTAACATAGGTCTATTGCGTCCTTGTTTGTAATAGTGAAACATTTACTCTATTGTGTATTCCCAAAATAATTGTGTTTATAAAACCTTTGTGTTAAAAATATCTTCAGGTATCTATAGATGTTGCCTAATAAAATGCTTGTTGCAGATTGGGCTTTGTTGGTTGAGTGCACTATACAAATGAATTTTGGAGGAATATTAGCCATTAGAAGCATATTAATTTTAATCAAGCTTATTGGTTTGGTGTGGGAAATGAATGAGACCCCCCGATTAGAGATGATCTTTTGGGGAATGGCACGGAGCACTGAACACATGATGGATTAGGGGTTTGGCAGATAGTGCAGCAAGGGGTTGTTTGTCGAGGTAAATGAGTTTGCAAGCCTTGGAAAATCTGTCTCTAGTGGTTGGGATTATGTTTTATCCGTTGGATGGTAGAAACCAAAAATGGCTACTAGGAGGATGTGAGACTAAATAATAGCTGGCAAAGCTAAAGGTTGATGGTTTTTTTAAATTTATTTTTTGTTATATTTATCTTGTCCACAATCTATACAAGGCAGGAGGAACTCCTTAGCATATTTCTTGAAGTAAAGTCAACAGTGGAGTGAGAAGAGACCTCGGATGCATGGTCAAGTGCAGGACTTTCTGAACAGATGGGAGCACTAACATAAAGTTAATTGAAAAGGCCATTATAGGGTTTGGGTCAAGACAGAGCTTGGCTGATATGGCCCCTAATGTCCCAAGAGAAAACGCCAGGATAGTAAGTAACAGTAAAGTTAAATGTAGGTGACCAATGTGACAGACAAGAGTTAAACCTCTTAGCTGACATTAATTATGAAAAATTCGTGTGGTCAGTGCAGATTGCTATAAAAAGTGAACTTCATTGCGCCAGGTTCCCAATGTTGAAGGGAAAATTTTAGTGCGAGCAGTTCTCTTTTCTGACATCATAAATTCTCTCTGGGAACATCAAACTGCAATAAAGTAAAACATAAGGATGACGCTTGTTGCACCAGATCTTTAGGATAAGAAATCTCCCCTCCAGTAGCACCAATTTCAAACCAGGATCTAACTGGATCCAAACTGGTTTCTCAGAAAGTAATATGGGTTCTTTAAATGTTGGGTCACCTTCAGGTAACCAAGACAAGGGGCTTTTGATTGAGCAGCGGTTTGAAGTTTTGCAGATAGTTTCATCGGTGAGGTTGTGTGTTTATATGTGTGCGACAGGAGAATGAAGTTATTTAGATTTCAAATTCTTTTTATTTTACTAAAAGGTTTATTTCTGATGGGGAATTAAAAAGGGGACATGAAGAATTATTTATACTCTTTTAAACAACCAATGGGGGAAAAACTCTAAGCCTTTGGGGTTGGAAGGCAACATTACTCCCAATCAGAAGAAAAATGTTGGTGACAAAAACAAAAACAACTTCCACATTTAAATCTGCCAGATTGTGATTTAATCAGCTTTTAAAAGTTAAGTAAAAAAAAAAAAAAAAAAAAAAATCCACCTTGCCCTGCTGCGGTTTGTTACCGTGGAGGGTTCCAACACCCTAAAGACAATGAGCAGAGCGTGAACAGCATGCTGCAGAAAATAATAAATAGATTTATGCGCAAATGTCACATTTAATACAGTTACCGCGCGCGCGCGTGAATTCATTATTACACCATATGTTAATGCAGCTGCTTCTGTGTAATTCTGAGGGGTGTGTGCGTGGGGGTGGGGGTGTGTGTGTTTGTGTGTGTTGGAGCGGGGTGGGGGCAGTGGGTCTCTCCCTCTCTTTCTTTTTCCGCGTATTGGCGCTTTGAAGTAAACCAACAACTACTGTCCTGGAGTCAGCGGATGCGGAGCCTTGAGCGTGGTAGGTCGGTAGGTAGGTAGGTAGGTCGGAGGAACCTTGCAGTGCATTGTTCCATTTTCTGCAGCCTGATGCAGGGAGATAGAGCAAGTCCCGGTGATCTGGATGGGTGACGGGAGGTCGTTCTGAACTTGTACCGAACCCGATTCACCGTTCAACCGAGGAGCAAAGCGGCACATTCGATGTTAAACCGGGGAATATTCGATTCAGAAGACAGAAAAAGGGACCCATGAGGAGGAGAGTGCACCGGGGAGACGCGAGTCTGCTCCTCAGCTGAAGATCGATCGGTGGAAGCGACCGAAACACATGGATAGAGATGATTTCTGCAGGAGCGGGTTGTTGATGAACGATCGCACCTCGGGTCGTGCACAAACAGGTTGGTTTGACTTCGATCAAACTTCATCTGACGCCAACAGTCGGAGCTCATCCAGATGCGAAATATTGAGCTGAATTTGCTGTCGGGTTGTGCACAGCGACGCGCCTGGTGGTGACGCCTGGGTGTATCACTGGAAACTTAGCCGGACTTTAGTCTGATGTAGGGGCTTTTCTAAAAGCGCTACATCCGAATGAAGGTCATAACCTTCAGTGTAAAGGACGTGTTCCAGAAAAAGAAATAGTTAGACGAGTCTATAAAATAAGATAAACGAATCCAAATTTACTATTCATTCAATGCATTACTTGGTTGACGATCTTTAAACTCTCAATGCTCCAGAGAAACTCTGTGATCAAATCAGTAATTCAATAGTTTATCTTTTTCCCAAAGTCATTCCTAACTTCCCAGTTTATTTTTGCATTTATTATAGAAACAGTACTAAGTATTTAGTGCCTATGGTTGAAAGTATTTGTATTAGTTAAAATAAAAATATGTTGAAATAGCACCTTTCAAGTAAAAAATAAAATAATTCAAGAAGAGAACATAAACATTAAATCACAGTCAAATTAAATATAATCAGAGACACACAAGCTATGAATTTGTATGGGAAGAATTCCCACTCAGCTACAGCAAACATTTGGAAGAAGCTGCTCTGGTCAGAGCAGACCAATGTTGAGCTTCTGGACCATATGCAAAATACTAAATATGGGAAAAAGCTAACACCGTACATAACTCTGAACACCCTCACAGTAAAACATGGTGGCGGCAGCTTCTTGTGCTCGGAATGCGTTTCAGCTACAGGGATAGGGATGCTGGTCAGAGTTGATGGAAAGGTGGATGAAGGTAAACACATGGAAGAAGATGAAATGTTAGAGGCTGCAAAAGACTTGAAACGGTGACGACACAAGAAAACAGTCCTACATATTCAGCTTTACTAGAGCACGTTCATTGCTTAGAGTAGTCCAGCCAAAGTTCAGATGTAAATCCAAGTGAAAATTATTTGTGGCTAAACCTGAAAACTGATGTTTAGATTATGTCCTTTTCGGTCTCACCAAGTTCTCCAAACTTGGTGAACGAATTTGTGTTCTACAAAGAAGACTGGGCACAAATTTCACTCTCCAGGTGTTTTAGTCTGGTAGAAAATATAAAAGAGTTGTATAACCTACCTTGATCACCTTGGCACAATGTTCGGTTCTAAATCCTGGTTCCATCACCGTTTGTTTTTACTTTCCCTGTTTAGATTTAAATTGGTATTAGAACTTACAAGGCCATAAAATCACTTCCTTTATGCTTCTGAGGGATGAACAAACTCAACAGTGTTAAGGTTTTAGTCTGTTTTAATTAGGGCAGTTTGATCTCTTGTTAAACCTGTCTTTAAGAATTACTTAATTACAGTGGAGTTTGTGTTTTCAGATGCTGGCTGTTTTATGTTGGTCGTGTGTGCTTCTTTCATATACAAACTCTGGGCCGAGCTCACTCCTGGCAGACAGAAATGGACAACAGGGAAATCTTGTTCTTTGGGCAGATTAGTCCACTTTATCAAGGTTTTTATCTGTGCCACAGGGTGCCTGCTGCTATGCCCCATTATTGTAAAAGTCAAACGTATTCCATACTACTTGCAACTAAAGTATGGACTCAAACATAAGGAGAGTTTCAGAAGCAAGAACAAACTTATTGTACAGCTGAATATGAACCTCTTTCCAAGGTTTTTCATCTGTGAGTTTGGATATGTCTCTTTGTTTCAGGATGCATTTGCAAGCTGTAGTCTTGAAGCTGCTTTTGGAGTGATTACTTCTTCCTCTCAGAGTGGCCTTATAGCCTATGTTGGTTAAGAACTCTATTCACTGTGAATGACTCAACTCTCTTGCCAGCCTCGCTCAGCTGCTCCACAAGATTCGAAGCTCATTATATGTACAGAACACTTTCATCTCTGGATCACAAAACACATCTCTTTCCTGAAGAATAGTTGTTGGTTTTTTTATTCACATTTAGCTACACATTTCTCTTCCAGATACGGCAGCATAACTGATTCATTTTGATTGTCCTATGATTGAGATGTGTGTGTGCGTGTGTGTGTGTGTGTGTTTTTAAACATCCACAGATGCAATTTCCTTTTACTTAGTACTTACTTACTGTACTTACTAATCAGAAGCTTCCAGAGTATATTGTATATCACCTCATGACAATTCTTGTAATCCTGAATCAACATTGAAAAAAAATCTAAAGAATACACAGGCTTTTGAGCACCAAGAATGATGAATTACATTCATTCTGATGTTCAAACATCTCTGTCTCAGAAGTGTGAAACCACAGATGGATCCACTGTGTGATGGAATTAAGAAAACCGAGTCCAGTGATCTGGCTGCAAACTCTCGGCCTCCTCCAGCTAAGATGGCTCGGCTGGAGCAACACAACGCGGGACCCTCGACCCCAGAAAGGACGAGACAAGGGAGTCCTTCGCCTAATAGTCCCTGCCCGACCCAGAAACTTGCCACAGCAAGTTGGCACTCCAAAGGTACCTGGTCACAGTAACAATAATAGTAATCATAAAAACATCAAATCGAGCTTATTCCTCTGCAAGTTCGCGAACTTCTTATGGCAAATACTGTGCGTCTGGTACCCCAGGAACCCTGCTGCCTGTGTTCTGTGTGGTGGAGCATCAGGAAAGTTCTGTGGAAGCAGAGAGAAGAGACGAGCACGCTGAGTTCGTGTTGATCAAACGGGATCTGCTGTTTAATCAGCTGACAGAAATGGCCCTGCTGGCACTGGGGTACTCCCACAGCTCTGTAGCGCAGGCTAAAGGTAAGCAGTACACACAGACACATGCACAGAGAGCACAAGCACATTCATACAATTTTAATTTTCTTTTTTTTGTTGTTGTGCGTATGAGTGTGTAGGTCTGATCCAAGTCGGCAGGTGGAACCCAGTGCCTCTGTCCTCTGTGACTAATACTCCTTATGCGACAGTGGCTGATATGCTGCATGATGTTCACCATGTTGTTACACTGAAGATCCAGCTTAACAGGTAGATAATGAAGTTACATTATTCTTCTATGCGCTATTTTTATCTGCAGCTATGGACAGACTTAATGAACGTACTTTCACTTTCCCTTTATGCACTTACTCTTTGGCCCTTTCTTTGAAGTCACTAGCAGTATAAAAAAGATGATCCAGTTTTAACAAGCGGAAATCATCATCGTTGCAGATTCCTTTAAATCAATTGAAAACGTGAATGTCATGTTTTATACAGATTTTATATGCATGGTTACATGTTACAACTTCATTCGCTAAGTTTGTGCACGTAATCAAGGAATTTGACTTCTGCTTTGCTCTCAGTAAAGACGTTTAAATATATGCAAACTCAAAGGTAACTGTTTTTTTTAATACAAAATAGGAAGACACGGTTGAATTAGTGAAAATATGCATAGTGTCAGTTTGTAGTGTAGTGCCTTTCGGGAAGTGAACATCGAAACCGTTTCTGTCCATGAGGTCTGCAGAGATGTTAGATGTCGTTTTCTGACTTTAGTCTTGTCCAAGTTCTGGATGGAGGGAAGGTCAGCCCTGATGATCCTCTCTTGCAGACCTGATTTGCTCATTGCAGTCTGATTCTCCACTGCTTTGTGACTGACCTGAACCGCACTTGTTGTGAAACAGTATGTTTGGTTTGGCTATTAATAAGTGGCAAAAGCAATTATTAACAAAGTCAGCAATTTTAATCATCATTACCAAGTCAGGGCACTGCCTGATTATCAGGAAATAATAGCCAAATACCTTTCAGTCTCAGTTTTTGTTCTATAAATATCTGCCTGGTGAGGTGTGGCGTTACAGAACAATAGATGAAGAATTAAGTTCAGCAGTGATGTTCTGAAACAGTAAGCCCTGCACACATATACAGTACGAAGACAGACACCTCTGCAAATATGTAAGAAGTTATTAACAAAATGCTTCAACCTTCAGTTAAAATACTTAATTCAATTCTCTGCCTAATCTAGTAAATCCTAACTAAACTAAAGTAAAAATGAAGGGTAATAAACTTCCAAAAATAACACAGCAAAGGGATCAAAAGAGACTAAAACTAATAACAGTTTAGCTTTTATCCATTAGCGACTGAGATAATTGGCACAATAGCTTGTTTTTAGTAAGAAAGCAGGAAAAAAATACAAATTAAATGGAAAAACTATCTTTACCAAACTATTAGTGCGTAAACCATTTATTTCACTGGCGTTTCAATTAGCGTCAACTATCGCGGCTTGCTATAGGCCTGCTCTGGCATGACTCTGTTCAAGTATCAATAATGCAAAAACCTGACGAAAAGAACGATATTAAAATTTATCATCAACAGCAGAGTCAGCAAAATAGTTGCGTTTGTGTATTTTGCCATGCAGGCTAAAGATTCCCAGAAATCCATGGGGGAGTCGCAACCCAAGTGAAAAATTCTCTCTAGATGTTTATAGGGCAGAACCATTTTCATGCTCAAGCCATCATACTCAGCCAAACACAGCCCTGCATTTCTAATCTGTACGCAAGCGCCAAACAGAGCTGGAATCAGAAGGTCAGAGGACAGATGTTGGATAAAAAAAAAAAAAAGACACAACTGATATTATGCTCATAAAATATCCGGTTATGAGAACCCATAAAATGTCAGGCATTGCAATCTCCAAAAGAGCCAGATGCTGAATCCCAGAAAATTTCATTATTTACTAGTGTGTCCAAGACAGCCCGTAAGGCGTAATTCACTAGCTACACTTTCGGCTTCCATTTACACATACCTTTCCAATAATCAGGATGGAAGCTGTTTGGTTTTTGTACCTTTTTTACTCTTTCTTCAGACTCTCCAACATTGATTTCCAAGTGAAAAGCTTTAGCTTTGCTTGTGTGCTGACTTTTAAAAGTACTGATTTTAGCAGCAGTTCCTGCCCCCTGTGTATCTCCTTGAACTCCTGAATAGGCTTTGTTTCACCACACTTTAGAGGCTTCTGCTCATTCCCTGCTGCCAGTGTGCCTTTTTATACCTTTTTTTTAAATTATTTTTTTTACTTCAACTCCAACCTTTCTGTGAAAGGCCAGTTTCCTTAGCAATGACCTTTTATGGTTTACCCTCCTTGTGTAATGTGTCGGTGACTGTTGGACAACTATTAAGTCAGTAGGCTTCTCGATGGTTGTGTTTGCCTATATAGCATGACATGTCTGCATAAATATCCCTTTTTTTTATTGCTTCGAGTAATATTTTTATTTTCTGCGAAATCGAATTTCATTATTTCATTAGCTCTAAGCCATCATTATTTTAATACAAATAAACAGTACAAATATGTTGCTGTATGTGTAATGAATATGTATGAGCTTCACTTTTTGGATTGAATTACTGAGGCAAACTAACATTTGATGAAATACAGATTTATTGGGATGCTCTTCTAGTTAAAGATTACATTAAAACTGGCATTAGAGTCGCTGTTGAACTTATAAAAAAAAATAAGTGAGAATTAAGAAGCATTTCCCTCTGTTCTTAAATAGAATAGAATTCAACTTTATTGTCATTGCACTGTCACAAGTACAAGCAACGAAATGTAGTTTGCATCTATCCAGAAGTGCTATACAGGATATAGATATTTATTTACAGGTGTACAAAATGGCAAGGAGGTGTGCAAAAGAGTAATGGCAAGGAGCTATAACAGCTTGCTATAGTACAGTTATAAAACAACAATGCCAGTAAAATCTTTAGTTTAAAGTCCTGAACTAAAGAACTGAAGGAACGTGACTAAAAAATAAAATATGAATACAAAGGGAACTAAGCAAGAGACAAAATGAGAATCTAAACAAATGCACAAAGAACAAAACACAAGAAGGAGTTACGCAACACCCTTGAAACTTTCTGGCGTTAACTACTGTTAGCATAGCAAGTGAACGTCACAAGATTTCTCTCTGTTTACATAGTCAAACCATCAGGAAGGGCAAATACACACTTTGATGATCTTCCTCGTATAGCAGCGTTAATGGACATTAAAGTCAGCTTGTCTTAGAGATGGTCAGCTTTCTTTGTTGAGATTTTTAATCAGTGAGTGTTCTGTTTGTTTCTTCTAGAATCAAATTTAATAATGTGTTTTCTTTTTTTTAAGTGTTTGTCTTCACACTTTTTAAGGGTTAATTTCAAACACTTGATTTTTTTTTTATGCCTGCCCTACAGTACAAACTACCTACAGCACACTAAAAACATTTTAGTGTTTTTCTTCTTTTGCTTTTTTTTTTTTTTTTTAAGTTGTCCCAAACTGGAAGACCTTCCACCAGAGCAGTGGAGTATCTCCAATGTGAGAAATGCTCTGAAGGAGCTTCTTAAGGACATGAATCAGAGTTCCTTGGCCAAAGAGTGTCCGCTTTCCCAGGTATGACGCACGAAACTCACACCTTAACTAATCACAAATGGTTAAAAACAGTTAAAATGAAAGTTATTTATGCAGCTCTTGATTTGCTAAATCATAAAACGACTTCCTATTAAAAACATACACGAGTCACACACAAACCAAACACAAAGAAAAGGGCAAACATGAAAAGAATATGCATGTGTTGCCCTTGGCCTTCATGTTTCTCTGTGTGTTTGTGAGGCTGCGTTTGTAAGCTCGTATGTGGTCTAATAAATTTGCAGGAAGTCGAGATGCTGGGGTTGATAAGGTGTGGGGGCAGGGTGCAGGAGAGAGAAATGGATAAAGGAAGATGGCTATCTCTTAAAAAGCCATACCGCCCAGGCTGCTGCCTGTCTGTGTCTATTGACTGGAGACCAGTTTGTCTGTCTGTGTAGCCTCACCAAACACCTCAGACTATCTGTTCATCATTTGATATCTATTTTTTATAGACTATTAAAATGTTTAATGTATTTAATTTAGCACAAACAGCCAAAAAGAAAGAAAAATAAATAAAAGGGTCCGTTTGTCATTTAGTGAACGTCTCATATGCATATTTCTAATTATCATTTTAGTCAATGTTATATTGCCAAAGGGAACAGAGTCCAGTTTTAAAAAATGGCCTCTATTTCAAATTCTTTTCTTCTCTGCAGCCTTAAAATCTGATATGAACCATTTCCTCCTCCCCCATATCCTCCTAACCCCCTCGTCCCCAACACACACGCACACCCACTTTCTGATTTGTGAGTGGCAGATTGCAATAAAGATGTGAAAATGAAACATCTAATCAGATGTAAAGAGTGTACAGGATAGTCTTCAGGGGGGGACAAAGTACATCATTTACTAAAAGACAGACATTGTCTTTGATGACCTCTAGTGTTTTGTTTGATTGCGCACACATGCTTGCACACATTCATGTGCGCGCCGAGCTCACGCACCGACACACACATCTGTCTTTATTATGCTGTTTACCTGGGGGTCTTTTTAATAACACGGATCTGAGTTCATTAATATCAGATGAGTGAGCAGCTGAGGCACTCAGGCCGCCCAAAATGTAATAAATACCTTTTGTTTTCTCCCCCCACTGTGTTTCAGGGAATGATATCATCTGTTGTAAATAGCACTTACTATGCAAATGTCTCGGCTGCCAAGTGTCATGAGTTTGGTCGATGGTACAAGCACTTCAAAAGGTCCAAATGCCACCAAGGTAAGAGTTTTTATTATCTTTTCTAAAAATGTGAATTTTAAATCTTGAATTTGTTGTGCTAATGTATTTAGAAAATGCATTTAAACTTTACCTTTCTTTAATTTCACAGTGTTCAATCATTCATTTAATTTGATTCAGTTTAGATTGAACAATTTAGAGTCCAATTGATTTTAAGGAATCAAATCTTCTTTTCTTCTGAATATTTTTTGTCAAAACTCACATGTTGACCAAACAGAGCTTGCAATAGTCATTCTGACATTCATGTTTAGTTTAGTCCCTTTTTTGGCTTTATGACAACACATAAGCCCATTTGGTTTTTTTGGGTTTTTTTCAACAGATGTAGAGTGCTTTTCTGAGCAATCCTCAGATATTACTCACATCCAGCAGCCAATCCCAAGCAGCCCCGTCGATCAGAACTCCACCCTTCTTTTCCCTCATGGATCAGTCGCCAACATCTGTGGTCGGCCATCGCTTGGTCTTCACCCTGCCGCATTGGTCCCGCAACCTCTCAGCTCCCAATTGGTGAACCAGCAGCTGATGATGACCCAGTTTCTCAACCAGCAGTATGCCGTTACCCGCATGCTAGCTGGCCAGGGTCTCTCTTCTTCGCCACAGCAGTATCTCAACCACCCCCCAGTGGGAAGGCCTCCTGCCAAGGCCTTTTCCAAACCCTCTGATTCTCAAGCATCACAGCAGGCACAGTGTGGTTCTGGAGGGTGTCCAGCAACAATGCCGCAAAATCAAACAGGGGCTGCGATGTCTTCAGTAGCACCAACAGATGTACCGAGTGACATCTACCAGAATGTGCGAGAGGAGCTGAGGAGAGCGGGCATCTCCCAAGCCATCTTTGCCCGAGTGGCCTTTAACAGAACCCAGGTATTGTAAGATGGATGTGCAGAGGGAATGTTGACATAGTTTCCTGTTAAGGGTTTGTGAAAAATTAAATGTTAATACTTATACTAATATCCAGTATTTACATCTTTGGAAACATAAAAATGTAAAGAGGACAGCACAACATCTAACCTTCCCATCAAGATTAATAAGTTACAGAAGCAGCCCAACTTTGGAGAGGCTTCAGAGATCCACTGCTTACAGAATCTACAGCAGAGCCATTTTTATAAGAAAACCACAAAAACTAATATTTTCATTTTGACATGAGGGACTCATATCGGGCATAGAAAGCATTTGGTGAAGATGCTCTGGTCAGGTGAGACCAAAAGTAGAGTTTTGGCCAAAATGCAATCTATTGTGTTTTATGGAAAGATTACACTAAACATCAGCCAGAACACACCATAATAGAGTGGTGGTATCAGGAGTAAGTATGCTTTTCCTCGGCTTGAACAGGAAAGCTGCTCAGAGTCGATGGGAAAACAGGTGCAATAAATATATATAAATACCATAGTTAACATTTCTTTTTTACCAGTAAAAAGGTTGAAAAACACGCGTCCCTGTGTAATATTCAAGTTCAAGGGGTATGACCACTTTTGCAAGACTTTGTACTTTTGGCCTGCTGTTGGTGTTCCAGTAATGGTTATGGCATCTTGGTTCGCACACTGTCCTCGCCTCTGCTGCACTGACCCCCTCCCTCTATGAATGTGTGATTCTGTGTATGTGTTTGTGCCAACACTCTGCAGCACAAAGCTGGTGCCAGCAGTAAAGCAGCTGCTAGGCCAAGTAATCACAACCCCTCAGAGAAATGTTGTCTCGCTCCCTACCTCCTGCTCAATCTCACTGTCCTTCTATTATGCCACCTTTCACTCTGGCAACTCAGTTCCCTGCTCTCTTTACTCAGTGTCTCATACAGAAAACATGTATTTTTTAATCTTTTTTTTTATGTCTTTCTTTGCCGCCATGTGTTTGTGTCCAAAGCAACCTGGCCCAAAATCTTTAATCTTTAATTTCTAAATTTACCCTGAAAATGTATTATTATTATTATTATTATTATTATTATAAATTGTTGTTATTATTTGCTATCCACCCCCATGTTTTTCTGTTGCCAAGGGTCCTCTCGTGCCAGCCATAAGCATTAGGCATGATGCCAAAACCCTATCTCAAAGTACAAGGCATGTTTGTCATTTGACGATTCACACAAAGACCCGTTTCTGTTTGCAAGCTGGAATTGGCTATAGGAGTCTCCAATGGTGAGCCATTGTTTGAGAAAGCAGGGCGTTTCATCTCATGCTATTTCTTTTGTCTTATTGGAAAGACAGGGTCGCTGTTTATGCACAGACTTTAATACGTATGGCGCTATTCTTAAACTGCAAGATGCACATTGAAAATGTTCCAGATATGGTCAATGCAGGAATATGCTAATGGGTTAATGGGGTAGTGTCTCACATTAAGACAACAAAAGTGTAGGTGAAATAGAAAACAATGCATATTTGGCTCAAAGTGAATGACTTGGCTTTAGCTTGACACTGCATTACAAATGATGCTGTTACTCCGTTTGGATAAACCCCAAATATATGTCTCAAAAGACAAGATAATGAGGTAGGCTTGTAATAAAAATTAAAAAAAAATCTGAAAAAGAAATGAAGAAAAATCACTTTACATTTCAACAAAGTTGATATGTCAAAAATTATTTATATCATTTATGATGATTAATAGGAAAGCCTTAATAGACATTTAAGCGATCAAACAAATCTTATATGTACTGAAAAGCTTTCTGTATTTTTCCATGAATGTTCAGACAATTCATATTTGCGCTCCAGGACATTTAAATTGACCTTTTATGTAACTCTGCATATGATATGGTTAATTTTGTCTCAACCGTCTTACACAAAATATTACCTGGTGGTATTGAGTTTATGACCTACTTTTTAGTCCAAGTGTGAAGGTAAAGCATAACTAACACTAGCATGACTTACTAAATAGCTTGTAAAGGGCTAACTTTATCTTAAGGAAACAAACTAGTTGTTAAATGTTCATTAATGCGACCCATTGTCATTAATATTACTATACAGAATAATTTGCCATCTGGTTATTTATTATTTCATCTGGGAAAGGGAATCAGTGAAGTCTGATTAAGCTGAAAAGTTTTAAAATGAAGAACGTCCTTCAAGTTCCTTCTGTAGCCTAGCAATCTAAATCAAAATTTTTCACCCAGTGTTTGGTTGAAATCTTCTGTCCATGTAGGATCTGGATTAAAGAAACCCAATCATTCTTTTAGGTGAGATATTTATTAATGCTTTTGTAACAAATGATCATAACAAAAAATAAAAAAAATCAACCTACATTTATTTTTACTAGGGTTTACTCTCAGAGATCTTGCGTAAGGAGGAGGATCCGAACCATGCCTCCCAGTCTCTGCTGGTCAACCTGCGGGCCATGAACAGTTTCCTGCAGCTTCCTGAGGCTGAGAGAGAGCGCATGTACCAGGAGGAGAAGGAGAGGAGCATGACCGGTTTCCCACCCAGCTGCAGCAACACACCCCCAAGATCCACGCAGGTCAGCCAGCGCAGAGACCCCAAGAGATGAAAACAAAAGCCAGTCTTACAAACAGTCTTACTACCTTGCAGCCATGATAAAAAAAATAAGTGCACCTTCTTGTTATTTACATTTTTTTTTGCAAGGATATATATCCCTTTATGTCTCAGGTAAATTATGTCAATGAAGCCTGTAACATTCTCTCCAGCTAATCACAGGAGAATGCTTGTTTGACAATTGCAGGCTACTAAAAAGAGTTTACCAGGCTATATCAATACCCCTTAGAAGACAGATAGACGTTTAATAAAATGTGTTTCACAATTTGCCTGGAGCAACAGATGAAGATTCCAAATGCAGCAAAAATATCTACATTCTCTCCAACTTTATTGCATTTCTTAAAATGCTTATTCTGATCCTCTCTGATACATTTAAGAGTAGCACTAGAATAATCATTTAAACATTTGGTCTATACACCTATACTTTCCTTTAAAGTGCATCTTTATTCACACATTAATATTCTGTGCCCACCTGGTTCACTTGCTGTGAGGTGACAGTACTAATAACCATTGTGCCTTTTTATTTTCCGATCCTAATTTGGTAAAAGCTTACCTGACTAACAGTCGGTGGGCGACTGATAGACATTGAAAGAAACACAAAAAATCTCTCCTAGAAACAATGATCCAGCCTTACTTTCTGTTGGGGAAGGGCAGACAAAAACAATAATCGAAGAGAGCGCACCAAGTTGAAGCAGACGGTATCTGTTAGCGGCTTTTTCCAGGAAAAAGATGCACTGAGACCCAGACACACTGACATAAGAGTATCCTCTATACTTAAGGAAAAGAGTGGGGCAAGTTAGCAACTGCTGCAGTGGCTTCTTTGTTCCCACAATCCTCCCACAGTCTAAGCCTAAAGCAGCATACCCACTAAAATAGCTCCATAGCAAGCTTAAGTTAATAGTTTAGTGTTATCAAAATCAAAAAAAGATAAGAATCACAACAACCATTTCCTCACTTCTACCCACATATTTCTAGTTTAAGTAGTTTTCTTGCCTCTGCTGATGAGAGCACAATCCCACATATTGTGAAAAAAAAAAAAATTACATAATTGTAGCTCTGCAATTAATAACATTTTATTTGCTCACATTCCAAGAGTAATCCAACTCCCTTTTTGTGCAGTATGCATTGAAACCGTTTTCCCCCTTTTTGTCTGTTTCTTGCAAGGCGAGACTGTCACCGGTTACAGCCGACAGAGGGCTCAGGACAGACAGTTGTGTTCTTAACATCAGCGCCTCTATCTATGAGGAGATCCATCATGAGATGAAGAGAGCTAAAGTGTCCCAGGCTCTATTCGCTAAAGTTTCCGTCTCCAAAAGTCAGGTAGGGGCTCTCTCGCTCATCGCCAGCGAAAATCCACGCGCTTGTCTAATCCCGAACTTGTGCATAGTTTAACCACTCATTTTCATTGCTTGATTAAATGTTTAAATTTGGCATTTCTAGATAACTGCATGCTCTCATTTAAATCAGAAATAGCTAATGTGTGTGGAGAAAAGCCCAGATAATCATCCAGCAGCTGTGCTCTGCAGAGGACTATCGTCAGTGCATCAGACTGCTATTGTGTCCTAAATTATCGCTTTAATAGTCAATGTGCACACACTCACACTGCCTGCTTACGCACACAGACGTACAGTAAGACTGCACGCAACAATACGCACTTGCACAGACGCGCAAACTCACACAAATCCACTAATGCAAACACACACGCGGGCATGATTCGAGTGTTTATTGTTCTCATTTTTATGGCGGCCCCATAAGCTTGTTATTGCCTTTTGTTTTGAGGATAATTTTCCTTCATAGAAAGAGGGGATTTGAGCTGTCTCGCTTTCCCTCCTTCTACAGCAGATCTGCATTTTCTTTTTCATTTATATTATTTTTCTTCCATTTTTCTTACCTTCTGTCTTAATTTGCTTCTTTTTTTGTTTCTTCCTTTCTTTTTTGTTTTCTTTCTTTGTCGTTTTTCTTTCCTTCCTTCTTTCTTTCTAAGGTCATCCTGCGGTCATGCCAGTACAGATGTGTAAGACCCCCAATGTTCTATTTCCCTTCTTTTTTTCTCCTTTTCCTCTTGTCTTCCTTCACTTTCTCCATATTGTTTGTGCAGTTTGTTCTCTTTTCCACATTCTTTTTTGCCGCTTTATCTCCTCCTCTTTTCCTCTCTCTAATTTGCCCCGTTAGTTGGCAGACAGAACCATGCTCAATCTCTCTTTCCTATCTGCGCTGTGCATCTGGATGGCTTTCGGTGCTGAAACTGGGTTTCAGCCAGGTGTGTGTGTGCGCGATTAAGCCTGCTTCCAATCATGTTGCCATTCATGAATAAAACTGGGTTTTATGCTCCTCATTTTCCTCAATCTGCCTCTCAGAAGTTTCTTCTGGGATGTCAAAACAATTATGGCAGATAAGAGAATTTCAGTGGATTAGTGGCATGGAACCAAGAAATTCACCTTTTCGCGCGTTTTGTAAGTAAGACAACAAGCATTTTTTTCAGTTAATGTGTAAAGAAAATGAGAAACTAGGCCTAGAAATAGGAACATATTTTAATTGGAGTGCTTTTAAAGCTCTCAAATAATAATCTGAAATGTGTGGTGTGCATTTGTATCCACTCCTTTATTATGGTACCCTTAAATGAATGAAAATCTAGTCCCACAAACAGCCTTCAGTCATCACCTCTTTAGTTAATCAATTGATTTGAATGTTCATCAGCATCTTTGGCAGGGACTGGAAGTCTGAGTTGATGAAAAAAAAAAGAATATAATACAAATACACACCACACTTTTCAGATTTTATTTGTTAAAAAAAAAGCTTAGAAAACCATTGATCATTCTCCTTTATCTTCTTGGGTATATTCTGGGGATCATGCAGATGTGGGAATCTGGACAGTAAGAATTCAAGAGAAAATGAAACAAGAAGTTATGTCTTTATTACACAGTTGCAGGTTACAGATTTGTCAGAGGATACCAAGCCTCACCTTTCTCAAATCACTGAATTTATAAAGTCCCAGCATCCCCTCTCTCCAGACCCACAATCTGTGTACAGACATCATCTGCGCATGCTCACAAATCCAAGCAAACAGGTCACAGGATAAAATGTCAAATAAATGTCAGATATGAAATTCATAAAATGTCAGACATGAAAACCCATGAAATGTCAGATATGAAATCACCTCAAAGGTTAGGTATTAAGCCTCAAAGATATCATTATGTACCAATGTACCAAAGAAATTAATTTAAGACATACATTACTAAATACATTTCCATTATGCCTTAATAGAGCTACTTTGTGCTTGTTACATAAAATCCTAAAAATATGGTGACGTTTCAGTTATCGACATGAAACAGATGCAAGAACATTCAGCAGGTATGAAGACTTTTGCATGCAGGGATGATGCCTCCTGGCACCAACATGACTGCAAAGCAGTGCTAAAAGCAAAGTCCACAGTGGTGTGGATGAGCGTTCTTGCTTTGGTATAACTTAACCAATCAGCACACAGTCCTGATTTTGACTCCATGGAAGAATTAGAGCAGAGACCATCAGGGCAGGCCTTCTCATCCAACATCAGTGTCTTACCTCACCAATGTGAGGAAGATTGGTGGAATATATATATATATATATATGCACTCGACACAAAATAAGCATAAAATGTAGTATAGTGTAAATGTTATATATATAACTAGTTTAACAAGATATAGTCCACCAGAAATTGCAAAAAGTAGTTTATTTACAGTGTTCTTTACTGTTTCTGTTATTCGGCCATATTGGATTTGAGGTCGGGGCTGGCTAAACACCTCAGGAAATAACAATAATTGGAAAAAATTGTAGCTTAAAAACATGAACAGGAACACCAATAAACATGACTTAAACAAAAATTACATTTAGCCAAAAAGAACCATTGCACATATTTGTATATCAATGGCGTCGTATGGTTTTGTAGGGCTGGCTGTGTGAGCTTCTGCGGTGGAAGGAGGATCCCTGCCCAGAGAACCGCACATTGTGGGAGAACCTGTGCATGATCCGTCGATTCCTCAGCCTGTCCCAGATTGAGCGAGATGCTATCTATGAGCAGGAGAGCAGCAGCATGTCTTCCCAGCACTGTGCCGACAGGCTCACTCTGCTCCCCAATGACAGCGTCCTGGTAAGGCTGCAAAAAGAGGACATCAGTAATATTTTAACACAGATATTTTCCTTATACAAATACAATACAAAGTACAGATATTCTATTGATTTAGAAATCAATTGACTCTCAATTTACACCCCTGTCATATTGACAAATCATTTACTGTTTCCAGGAATGTTTTCAAAACACAATGGTAACTTGTACATTATTCACATACTGAAATGTGATGGTGGCAATATCATCCTATTTGGTTGCTTCTTTTGGAAATGGCATCGAAATTTTCAACCACATAGATAAATGTAGGAGCAATTCCAAATTCTAATCAGTTTAGGCATAAATCTTTCCGTTTGCTGCTAGAAATCTGAAGGTGAAGGTGATTTTTTTTTTTAAATCAAAGCATATGTCTTGATTATTTAATGAATGACTTTATGACAGGAAAATTAAAGTTTTAGTTGTTGTGATAGGTGAATTAAATCTGACTAATCTGTGGATCCACCTTATGGTGGCTCCTGACAAGAAATCTCACAATCCAATTGACAGATGTAGACTTTTGCAAGAAAGAGAGAGGGCAAATATTACAAAGTTAAGATGTGGGATGTTGTTAGACTCCAACCAAAGCAGACTAGGTACTGTAATTAAATCAAAGAGTGCATTAACAAAATATTAGTTGATTCAAGTCCACTGTGCACATTTCTTTTGTATATATATATATATTTTTCTTTTTTACAGTTTTATTTTTTTTTTCAGCTAAATTACAAAGTATATATCACATTATTGTAACCAAAGTCCCTTGTTTCTTAATTTTTGAATTTGAACTAGGACTGTTTAGTCAGATGCAAAAAAATCTGATCACCGCATCTCCATCCTTGAACGTATATGTGTTTTCCTTTTTTTTAAATCACTGTGTATTTGTCTCAATAGCACCAACGCAACTGCATGATGTCTCAGCAACATCATCTTCAACCCCATCACCCACTGCAGCCTGAGCCAGGTTTTGAGCTGTCTCCACCCCAGCCATGCGCTGCATCACCTGCCGAGTCTGAGGCCGGGGGCGCCTGGGGGCATTTCAGAGTAAAACTGCACAGCAGACCCAGCTGGGCTGACGAAAGGGAAGACAGTAAGGAATGGGCTGAAGGGGAGAGAGAAAACGTTTATAATTCAGGTGTAGACTGGGGCATTACTGGAAGAGTGGGGTGCACTGGTAGAGATGGTGATGTGGAGGAAAGGGATGTGACCATACACCTGGGAGGTCAAGATGACGTTAGTCACAACAGCAAAAGTGAAAATGTTAAGAGCAACATGCTCGTGACGAGGTCTGGTATCAAGAGTGAGAACAACGGCCGGGTTGGAGTTTGCTCTGGGACAGATAATAAAACAATTGTTAAAGAAGAGGTCCAAGGTGATAGGTTAACAGTGTCTAATGACGCCCTGGGAATCCTGCAGAGCTTCATCCAGGATGTTGGCCTCTACCCGGACGAAGAGGCGGTCCACACCCTCTCTGCCCAGCTGGGTTTGCCCAAAGACACGATTCGCATCTTCTTCAGCAGCCAGGACTTGGAGCAAAGCCAAGACAACATCCGGAGTCCAGCGCACAGTCACGACAACCGGCAAGTCTGTTCGAACCCACACCTCCTCATGGCAGACTTAACTACACAGGAACCGGACGTCACTGTGAAGGCAGAAAAGAAAGAGATCGGGGTGGAGAGAATTGGTAGAAACACAACAAGTGAGGTTTCTATTTCACGGGAATCAGATGTTGCCACTCAAACACATCCCCCAATGAAGGAGGAGCAGGAGAGCTACGTCTAAGACATCCAAAACCTGCTTAGAACAAGCAATATTTTCTCTGTGAGCCCCTAACAGATCTAATCGTTATTAGGTCCACGAGTTAATAACTTGGCCACTCATGCATCTTCTTTCAATGCAGTTGACTGTGTTTTGATACAAGATAATAGGCATGTGCTGTTACACACAGTAGAATATTACTTGGAATGCATATGACATGACTTCTGGAAAGTGTACATATATGTGGGTCTGGACATTCTTTGTTGTTGCAACCACATCTGGATAATATTTTCTTGCCGGTGTTTAAACAACATAAATTCCAGAGTTGATCGCACAGAGGACAAGAAAAACAAAAAAAACATACAGTAAACGTTTATTGTTGACATTTGAAGCATGTTAAAAATGCTCTGCTGTATTTATACATGTTTTTTTTCTGTTACATTATCCAGTGATATTGGTGCAGTAGTTGGATAAATCCTCACTAAGAGATGTCAGAAACTAGCTGTGATTTTTTTTCCCCCCTGATTTTGCACTTATGAAGTATTTTAGAACTGTATTGCATTCTTAGAAACTCTGTGTTAAGTCATGTTTAAAAGGGAAGAACTGCCTCTTTTAATTCTAAGGCTTCATGCATTAGTGTAATTAAAAGTATTCTGGTCCTCGCCTATCAAGTGCCAAAACTTTCACAGTACGATAAGTGAATAAGTTGTCATATAAGTATTTATTTGTGGAAATACATTAAATAAAGAAACAAATGCAGAAATAGTCCATCAAAGATAGCATTTAGAGTTACTTTGAGGTGATTGGTCTTTAGTTGATTTGCGATGCAAGTTGTCGCTAGTGCCACGGTGGATGTTTAAATAATTTCATGAAAGACATTAGCGTAGGAAATATGAAGTAATCAAATAAATCCCAAAGGAAAACAGGTTTGATTTTTTATTTTTATTTTTTTACATCTGACAGATTCAGTGTTTAATTTTTAATTTGCAACATTTAATTGTCGGAATACTGAAATAATACTACATATATTTAAAATGTCTATAATGTGTCCATAACAGCTTTTTTTTAATTTACTTATCAGATGTGCAATTCTAACATATTTATTAGAGAGTGGGACTTGAGGTCTTTGATATTCACTACATATTAAAATCAAGGACAAATAATACATCAAGTTTTATTAGTAATTCAAAATGAACAGAAACAAGGTGTTTAAAACCCAACCGAAGGGTATTTTTTTATTTGAAGTGACTGCAGTAATCACCTACCACCACATTTGTTAAAGTTTAGGGTGTATTATAGTACACCAGTTTGATATTGGCTTGTTTAAAAGGTTTTGCAAACAGAACTACCAAGGCTAATACCTAATGCCAACATTTTAAGTATAATAATTTCATAAAAGACATTATGGCTCTTCTACCTCCACAGAGGTAGAAGAGCCATAATTTGTGCTTTTTTGATTCAACATTGAGCTCCTGCCATAGAAAATTTGATAATCAAAAGTGAAGCTATACAATATCTGAAACTTTGCAATTAGATAATTATTCCAACCCCACCTACAGATCTAAAAAAGGATGCATGTTTATTAAAATACTGCTATGAAGCATGAGATATCTTTTTATGTCAAAATAAATGAAAACTTGCGGCTAATCTGACAGAGAAATTACATTTTTTTAAGAGTTATTTTTAACACATTACCCTATCTAACCCTATTTTTAAAGCTCTGTCATTACTATTTTTTGACCTGAAGCAGGAGGTTAACTGTGACTAAGTGTACTGATGTTTGTAAATGGGTCATGCGTGTATAGTATATCTGTCAAATAAGGTGAACCAATTCAACAAACCTCAAGCTCTTAATGTTTAAAAGGATTTCATTGTTGCTAGTTGTCAGGACCAATAATGCCTGTTTGAAAGTGGCACTGCCTTCCTCTGTCTGTCTTTACCTCTTCATTATTTACCATCACAGTGATTTGTAATATGTTTGAAAGTACTCTTGTGATCTAGCTTTAATTTGTCTAATTTATTAAAAGCTGATTTTTGTTTTTCTCGTAATCTGTTCACTGACTGACTCCATAAAATTCAGGTCTACATAGTCCTGTGAGGTTGAAGAATTACAATTTTTCAAATAAAGATGGCTGCACATGTTTGAGTAAAACAGCATAAAGCAACCACGAAACGTTACGATGGTGCTGCCTGGAGGAATTTAAAAAATCAAGTAAAGTGTCTTTCCTGAAAACACCAAAAGGCCCATTACTGTTTTATTGTGCTTACTAAAGAACCAGCTTGCTTATGAACACATTGTAGTTGACACAGTATACTTATCCATGCATTAATTTGCAAGTCTCTCACATTATATTTTAACTAGAGCGATAGCCCACTTTTAGTTTCCACAGAGACCATCCTGACATTTGAGTGGACAGCTAACAAATAACAATTAATGAGAGTAAAGTCAAAAGCATAACAAATGCTTTTATTTAAGTCATTCATTGTTCAGTGTTGCAAAAAGATGAATATTTATGTAAACTTGAAAGCTTATATTATTTATCACTATCTGTTGATCTGATTTTAAGTACAATTTTGTTTGCATCAATAACAAGTGGATAGCCATGGATTACATTTAAGAAGTTCTTAAATACTGATCCATTTAAATACATTAACTATACATTAAAAGCTTCATTTATTTGCAAAAAGATTATTAAAATCATTGACTGTGCCATCAATGATTTAGTTTAAATACTCTCAAATTAAATTGTGGATTTTTTTTTTCCCAGTAGGAGCTTATGTTGCTACAATAAAATATGCATTTATTCTTATAAATATTTATGAGGGTTTGTCACCAAATGCACCTTGGTTTGCATTTGGTCATATTTAAGAGGATGTGAAGCTACTGATTTGCAGCACAGTCTGCAAGTCGCAATATTTGGATCACAATAGGAAAAGATTCAAATGACATTCGTTCAGCAGGGACTATTTATATTGTGCTCATGAAGATTTATTGGGGATTTAACAGTTGAATAGAATGCTCTGCTTATTTTCTTAGCACCAATTATTTTCTTTCTTACATGGCTGCTGGTGTTTCTGTGAATTGGTGTCATTGTTTTCAGTCATTAAACAGTATTTGTGTCTCTCTGGTCACATGCCCTTCAGTGCCTCCAGTGCTTTCTCCCTCTTTAGTCTCTCGCTTCAAGTCTTGGAACAGTTGTTTTATTCTTGGGTCGGTTTCTTCCGTTTATGCCCTCCCGACTCTCACACGTCTCTCCTTCAGGCTGGCCGCTTCATCGCTTCTTTAGTGTACAGAGACGAGAACAACATTCAAGCCCCATTTGGTCATAAATAGCTTCACAGAGTAATTCAGCAATGCTGTGCACTTTGCTGTCGTCTGTTTCCATGACAATACTTTAGGAAGGGCCAGCGAAAGGCCATGTAAGCCTCATCATCAGAAATATTAGCTGTAATAATGATGATAATAGCACTCTTGAACTGCCTTGCCTCTGATAATGATGGCAATAGCAATGACGGTCATTATTTATGCTTCTAACCACCATGCGCAGCAACGGGAACATTTAAAGGAGTAATGATGTGTAACATAATTATCTGTATGAAGTATCAGAGATTTCAGTTTTGTCCTGCTATGGCCATTTGCTAGCGTCCTCGTGTTTGTAGGCGTTATTTTGATGAAGATGTTTTAAAAGGCACATTAGCCTGACTTGTTTGACCTCAGAAATGGCAGTGATTAATGACACAGAAATACTGGTTGGTTTGTAGGAGAAGTGCTAAAAACAGACATTCCTCTTAGTGGAAGGTAGTTCATCTTAATACACAGTATTATCATCTCTTCTGGGCCTATTTGGCAGAGGGAGTTTAAAATAACTGTGAAAATTACGCTGAAGTTACACAGAGAAGAAATTTCTAGGGATAAAAAAAAATAAATCTAATTATTCTTGAACTTCAGTTTCAAATGGCACAGAGTCTTATTGGCTATTGGGTCCATATATAATCCAGAGGAGGCTGGATTCTGTTTGTGGTGTTCCTGGGTAGAACATGTAGTTATGAAGACAAGACTGTCTGGATTTGAACCTCAGGGTTGCACCTTTGTTTTTTTGGCAGATGACATAGTCCTGCTGGCATCCATAGCATGTGACCTTCAGCATTCCCTGGAGAGGTTCACAACAGAATGATAAATGGCTAAGACAGGAGTCATCTCTCTAAGTCATGGTTCTAACTGGAAACAGATTATTTACTCCATACATCCATCAAATAAAACTTTGCAGAGTCTTATTCCTGAAACATCATCACACCTGCATTTTGGAGACAGTGACGGAATACACCACAATCCTTTGGGAGAAAGATGTTTAGGTTTAGAAAAGAATAGAATATACTTTATTGATCCCCAAGGGGAAATTGCTTATTTGTTGAAAGCTACTCCATAAATACAAAGTTTGTAAAATATAAATATACCTCAGAGTTATATATCTCCTTCCCGAACCTGTTTACCCCCTGGATGGATGAATGAATTTCAGCATTATTATATTGATTATATGTACATTGAAAGACGAAAAATGGAAAGAAAGAGGAGAAAGATTCTGAATAGGTATGTCAATTAACAATCAGTGGTGAAGAACTGTGGCTCATTATTGTTACTGATCTCTATAGTAACCAAGTCCTTTAAGGATCCAGGAATTTATTTACAAGAGTGGGAGGACAAGACTTTTAGACAGAAAAAATAGGAAGAAAAATCATTTTAGGATGAGCCTTAACCGTAAACTTGTGGACAATTTTAACATAAAATGTTCTGGAAAAACAGAAAAACATAGACAACCTAACTCTCTTCATTTATTCTTATTAGAATTTTTTTCCATAGTTCTCAAATTTCTAGTTCATCTTTTATTGAACAATGTGACCTTTAGGACATACAGTTCCTACAACTGTAGTAAACATATTTATTAATATACTTCATGGAGTATTTCTTTATGACATGAGTGTTTGCACTTGTTTGGGGACTCAACTCTAGTAGTGTTACCAGCTTGTCTAAAACTTGTTACAGCACAATTTAAACCACTTACCACATGAAAAGCATCAAACACCTCGCTCTGAATAAAAGAACAACTAAGAATTTCCTTTTGAGCTGCATAAAACGTCACATTCGACGAGCTTCTTTCCGCTGATCACGTGACCAGTCAGCTGATCTTCAGCATACCCGCCTGACCAGCTAGTGTTTACAAATCAGCAGTCAGTCTCACAACATCAGAATGAGGGTCCCTGCATGATCCGGACAGGTAATGTGAGCAACATTCACACCTCTGTAGCTACTCGCATTCACGTTTTTGAACGTGAATATGGCTACCGTCCTGTTAACCCTGGCTCGCGAGAGGAGGAAATGCGCGTGCTACAACTTGGTCTCGTATCAGTGTGTGTCGGAAGTAGCGACTGGGCCCGTGCACTGGTTCGTTTACATGCTAATAGCCTAGCTGGCGACATTAGCTGTGCTGTCATCTCGGTTCATGTTCTGTGACAGCTGACAGCTACATTTGGTGGCGTTACGGCTATTCAATTAGCTTAGCCGTCATTTCGCATTGTAGCAGACGGAGGCCACATGTTAGCGAAGCTGTTCGGTTGTGTAATGTCCGAGTGATGGCTGCGACTTTCCCACAGCGCAGAATGAAAACTCTGAACATCTTACACTCAGTGCTTGTTCTTTGCTCGTTTTATATGTATAGCATGGTACTGTGTTACAGTTGGGTTGAATTGGACTTTTTGTTCTTTAGTTTGTAACTCGAAACTATTTGTAATCGGACTGATTGCGTACAATTGGATTTCTGTTTTCTGTAAACCACAAGTGTCAAACTCCAGTCCTGGAGGGCCACTGTCCTGCAACTGTTAGATGTGCCTCTGCTGCACCACACCTGAATAAAATAATTAGGTCAATAGCGAGGCTCTGGAGAACTGATCTACACAAGAAGGAGGTAATAAAGTCATTTCATTCCAGTGTTTTGTACCTGTGGCAGATCTAAAAACTGCAGGACACTGACCCTTGAGGACTGGAGTTTGACACCCCTGCTATAAACTCATCCTGACAGTATTTTACATGCGAATTATATGAGGACATTCCTGGTTGATAATACAGATTTTTTTGGTTTTATTTTCCACTTTTGATCTATTACAATTTTCCTTTTTTTTGTAAGGAAGTGAAATTTGCTTCAGTTTCTTTAATAGTAAGTAGTTTTTGAAATTCCAATAGCAATTCAATGAATTACAAAGATTTTCCCTATGTATGGATTAAAATGTATGTTTTTTTAATTTGTGAATGCATCATGCCACATCAAATTACAGATTGCTGCTTGAATGGTCCTAGTAATTCCTCCTAATATTGCAGGAATTCTTATTTTTGATTAATTTATAGAAAGGAGTCTAAAATATCTGATTTTTCATCATTATGGCCTCCTAATCACTGATCAAGACATCTGTCTGTGTAGAATGAATAGACCTCAGCTGTGAGGTTTTCAACAGACTGTCAACATGTCATATTGTTGCATGATCAAAACTCTATTATTCAAAGTGTTAAAACAACTTTGCTGTGTGTACAATTAGCCACCTGATTTCTGCTGAAGCCTCCTTCTTTTTAAAAGTAATGACCTAATAGAACAGCTGAAGGACACTATTAGAAAATGCAGTTTATTTTCTAGAAATATCAAACACCTTTTGAGGTTCATCTGACCTAACGTAGCATTTCTCTGGTGCTGAAAATGTTAAGGAGACCTCGCCACTTAGTAACCTCATCAGTTGTCAGTGCAACTTGCTAATGTTTACGTGTGTTGCATTCACTGTTCGCAAAGAAGTGCTGCTGATTGCTAATTAGTTCCAGTGAAGTTGTATGGTCTCCAGTAACCCTGTTCTCATGGATATGATTTCTCTAATAAGAACAGATTTTCCTTGCGGGCAAAACTTTTAAGTCTGTTTAACTTTTTTTTACTGTTGTTCATTTTTCAGCTGCAGCTGGCAATGCGGATTGCAGAGCATTTTCAACGGTTCAGCAAAAGAATCCTTTCATTGTCTCCTTTGCACAACACAGACAGGATGCATGTGCTAAAACAATTGAGTGAACCCTAATAAAGTAGATAGGAGAGAAAAACTATCCCCATCTATTTTTTTCTATCATGACCCCTTGCGGGTGTTCAAGCCCCCAGCTGGCTTACTAATCTTCAAGTTCATCCTTTAAGCACAGATGTCTACTAATTGAATCAGTCAAGACTTGGAAACTTCATGGTATTTTGTGAAGGCCATGATTCTGAGTAAGTTCTCAGCTCTTTGCAGAGCATGTGACTGTAAAGGCTCCTGAGCTCTCGCTATGTGCTGAACTAAAGACATGTGAGTTTGTTTAACTGGGATGTTTCTCTTTGACTGATCCACAGGCCACCTTTTTTAGTTTTCGCAGCTCCTCTCATCATGCATGTTTACTGGTTTTCAGCAGTCTACTCTGACGAAAGTGGATCTCATATTAAACCGATTTGTCTAATTCAAGTGACTAATCTGGCTGTAGTTACAAAAATAGTTTGGCCTTTTTGTTTTTTTATGGCAGCGAGGAACGTTAACACTTTATTGTGTTTTTGTTATGTTGATTTATGTAAGTCCTTTAGCTTGTAGGTTTCTTATCAGCATCATATGTCCTTCTCTCAGGGTTAAGTGAATCTGCTAATTAGTTTAATTGTTTTATTCTTAGACATCTAATATTGTTCCTTAGTGACTCTGGAATATTATCTTACTTTAAATAATGTTATGTGCTCACTTTTTTGTTACTGCAGAGTGAATAGGAGTTCAGGTGGAAAGGAAATGAATGTGAATCCTTAAACAAAGCATATTTTTAAAACCTGAAATTGTTTTGAGAGAGCAAGTGAGGCCGATATTTTTTTTTTTCTTGCTTAAGGGCAAAAAAACGTGTGCTTAGATTCACTCTTCCTCTTGCTTCCAGATGATTCTGTATTAGACATGGAAAGTAATTCTTCCTGTAAAACTGCAATGGTTTCACCCTATATTGATACCTATATGAATCCAAAACCTAAATTGTTTCACATGATGTAATTGCATTATTAAAGCAGGAAAATAATTATTTCCACTGCTGCGCTGTAAAATATCATATTCATTGTTGCAGTTATGATGTTATCTTTACTATATCTTCACTTTGCTGAATACATAGTGGGGTTTTTTCCAATCAATCAACATGAGGTCAGAATTTTCCACTTTTCATTGATCTGCTTTGATCAGTGGACCAGAAAAGTTAGGTTCTCTCTCACTCCTATTCATTAAATGGGTAAAACAAACTTGGAGTTTCTCAAATTTTTGATGTATAAGCATATCAACCAACAGCTTTCACTTGCAGACAGGAAAAGGCTGTTGTTTAGACTTTTAATATAAATTTAGAATTTTACCTCAGTGAGTGATTTGTGCCTTTAATTTCCATACCTCAACTATTCAAATATTATGTGACATTGTTGCAGTGTGATCCATAGACTCTGATCACACTGGAATTTTTCTGTCATCTTGTTAAAAGGATTTTAAGTTGTATGACAGACACGACAGACAAACTTCATCAGTTTTGAATTCGCAGCATTTTAAAGCTTGCCTTGCCTTCATTCCAGAAACTGGTTCATGTCTGTTGGGGGAAAAAAAAACAAAACTAAACAGAAATCAACAAACCTTATGATTATCACCACAAGTCCTTCCAATTCACACTGAAAAGTGAGCTCAGACTAGCGCTCGGCAACACGTCTCTTATTTACCTTGCCTTCGTGTCCCGCTGTGCAGACACAAAAAGTGGCTAATATATCCAATTATTACTTCCTGTATCTTACAACCCATCCATAAATCCCGGTCTTCATTATTATGGAAGCGTTTCGCTTTTTTTTTTCTTCTTTGTTAAAATTTTATGTCAGCTACCTTCAACCTGAGACTAGTTTTCCCAGCAGTTCCATAACAAAGCATTCAAATGAAGAGAGTTTCATTAGCCTTTTATCCTGAGTGAATCTATTAGAAATATAATAATAATAATAATAAAAATGTCAGCTTTTTTTTCAGTGATTGAAATTGGATTGGATGTTGTGGTTTGGACAATTTAATTTAAGAGTCTCTCTGAATGGCATTTTCGAACCTGATTGTTTTCTTTTTAGTTATTCGTGATTTCAGGCAACAACACAAATGCTGTTAATCACAAAAAATGTGTAAGAGCAATTCTTAATTTCCCTGTGGAACTGCAACAATCAGTCAAGCAATCTGGATTTTTGCATTTCAGTCTTTTTGTTTAAACATTTCAGGAACGAAAAATATACCTTGAAACAGATGGACTATTATTTGTCTATTAATTTATTCATGCAGTTCATTATGAATTGATTTGACTGTCTCATAAAACATCTTTGCCATTAATTATTGAAGTTACTCTAGTTACGGGGGATTAAATAATACACAATCTGCGTTGAATACTCCCAAAGTTTTCCAGTGTTCAGTTGTCGTTTTACAGCAGAGGCTTTACTTTACACCAGATTGTGGAAACTCAGATAGGCCTCAAGCCTTTAAACGTGCATCTTTCATCCAAACGACAGACATACAAACCTTAGAAAATCTAGTTTTGGAGAGAAAATGAAAAATCATGATGTTTGTCTTCAGACCGGCTTGTGGAGCAAAAGGATTTCTCTTAGTTTTTAATATGAATTGATATTCATTACTACATAACCAGATTTTTAATATACTTCTGCCGACTCAAGCAACCATAAACCAGTTTTGTTATATTGTTCAAGTAAGGTTAAGAAAAAAACGCCAGTATTAGTTACCTTTTTCAGCATTCCTCTGTTGTTCTCTAGTTGTGGATTAGTTCTGATCATTTACTGGGAGGGAGAAAAAAAAAAAAGAAATTAGCCGACTCAAGGAGAGCATTAGTCTCTGAGTGGGACAGATGTTTTCTAACAAAACAGAGCCATGAATTATTCATACAAAGTCATTTCTATATTCCTGGCATTTCTTTGCCAATCTGTCAAGCAGTGTTTCATCCACATGGTTAATAGGTTTAAAGAGGCCTCTTTGCTTTGGTTCTTTCCACAATTAATAAGGGGAAAGTCTGTGAAAGAAAGACAGTGCTCTGCAGATCAGTGCTGCTATTCTGCAGAGCTTAGCTTTAGTTAAAGCATTATCATAAACACGGAATAATCTTAAATTTTGTAGCAAATGAAAGATAAATAAGTGGGTTAATCTAGAGTGTCTCGAAGACAAAGTTCAACTCTTCTAAGAACTCGGCAGGGATGAATGGACTCATGGTTTACCTGCTTGATATTTTAATCCAGTTTCCTTTCGGTCTGGTTGGTTGCTTGTGATTCGGTGCTTCTTCAAAATCTGCTAAATCAAATGATGTGACCTTAAAACTTGAATAACTGCCACACTGATAAATGCTTGCTGAGTAAACCAAACGATTTTCCCTGTTCAGATATTTTTTAGAGCAAAGAAAAGAAGTATTGCTGTTCGGGTAAAATACTCTAACATAACCATATTTATAGCAGAAATGGCAACGTGGGTTTTGAACAGCTCATCGTAAGCCACAAAAACAAAGATTTTAGACTTGAGGTCTTGAACTTATGTCTGAACTTATAATAATAATAAAACAAAAATATAATTTCTTGAGTGGCACATCAAGTACCAAACTTGACATCTTAACCTCTAAATAGTGATGTCTGTCACACTTTACGTTGGAAGATGCCATATTGTTGAACAGCGAACATGTTAAGATTTTCTCATTGTTTCATGCTGGAAGGTTTTCATGGAATCAAGTGATACTCGCATCTTATCCTACGTCTTGTTCTCTTGCCTTTGAAGCTGGTGTTATTTCAACCAAAGACGTGTCCTACTGAAACATTAGCGCTTGTTGTTAATTTGGAAATTCGCCTTTTTGCCTGCAACTCAAAAACTCAGAACTTCACTATTTAATTTTCACTTCGTAGCACATCTTGGAATATGTTAGATTTTTAAATGTGACGACGAAAGCTGATTTAGAACAAGGTTTATGAATAATGTTTTTTGCTTGAACCAAGTAAAAAAGCCCTTCCTCCCTCTATCTAGAGGACTATATAGATTTTGAAGCAGTGGGCAATAAAAACACAAACATTGCCACGTATTTAATACACTAAGCCACTTAAATAAGTTCCTCAATCTAATCACAGTTCCTCTAAATAAAAGCAGTTCCTCTTTTGATTCATTTGGAAATTTGTCATCGACATGTATTGACACATTGCTACTATTTTTCTTTGAGCGTAAATGCATATACATATATTTCTTTTGGAGTAAATATTATATGTCAGTTTCAGGTAATTGGGTTAGAAACTGCTAAGACTTTGCTTAAACTTGAGTCCTGACTTGTGGACATCTGAGATGTACTCAGGTTTGGACGGGTTGTATGCGGTATACACTGAAAAGAACTTCTGCTTCTGAAGAGTTGCATGTTGACCTCCTGAATTTGAAAATCAGTGTTATGTGTTTAGATGGGGTGCAAAGAGCATTCTTTGATTGTACACATTCTAGATTTATTCAACATGTTAATAGATAGCTAGACAGCCTTGTGTTTTTAAAAAAAGGACAAAATCATCTGCACTTTTTTTTTTTTTTTACTGTTTTATGCAATAAATTAGAATTTACGTCCCGATGAGTCTCGTTTGTCAGATTAAAAGTATCTTTTCATCAGGTGTTAAACATACTTATCAATAAGCCCACATTGATATTGTTTTAAAAATAGCTTTTCTTTTTTTAATTGGTCTGATGTAATATTCTCATTTTAAATGTCACTTTTCATGAACTGTAAGTGGGAAGTCATCATAATTAAAATAAAGGCTTTCAAACATGTGTAATTAATCTATATAAAGTGTTTCACTTAGTGGTAAAATTCCTTAAAACAAATGGGCTTTTTAAATGATCTTCTAAGTTGTTGAATGGCTCTGTACTGTTTAGATCTACAACCCTAACGGAAGGCTAACATTATGTTCGTCGTATTTCTTAGAGAAGGAAAATAACTTCTGAAACAACCATTATTCAACAATATTCAGTTAGAAAATTTCAAGGTACCCCTGGAAAGTGTGACTTTCGAGCATCTATGCTCACACATTACCATCGAGAACGTAGCTGGCTCTGCACAAATTCGTTTTGTAACCTAAAAGCAGCAAGAGAAGGTTTGCCTCAGGGTGGCCTTCTTTTTGGATGTATCAACATACCTCATCGGGGAAGTCGGCTCCTGGCTCTCTACCCAACTCCTTCTTAATGACCCAGATTCTCTTCCTGTTCTCAAAAGTTGATGTTGCCATGATTTCTTTGATCCTTTGTTGCCCAAAATGCAGACACTTCTCCAGCTGAAGCCAAAATCCGCCCTTCCTTTTAGGTTTCACCTTGAAGGGGGAATATTCATTTCTTATGAATATGTCTCCTATTCATATGAAATGCTGTCGATTTAGTCTGACTATATACTAGTTTGGTACCTGGTTGGGCTTCAGATTCATAAAGAACGTTTTATAGTTCTCTTATTTCAAAACCGCCTCTGTTTATTTCCTAGTAGAAGGAAAGTCTGTCATCAAAACATTTAAGTGATGCATTTATTTGCTTTTCTAATGACTTCATTAGCTTTGTCGACTCTCTTCATATATCAGCATGAGCTCAGTGGAACCTCAGACATTTCCGCTGCTTCTTGCTAATTTCAGTCATTCTTCACCGACTATAACTGCTGTCAGAGTTCTGTGAAGTCCATGTCAGTTCAAAGAAGATGGTGTAGCCTTTTTTTTTTTTATTTAATTTTTTTTCTTTTGGTTTGCTTCCCTTTTTGTCGATGCTTTACTGATGTGACACTTTCCTCCTGCAGAAACATCCTGGCCTTCTGAGTCTTGACCTGGGAGAATCTCACGGCTTTGTCGGTAAGCGCTCAAACAAGTTAAAAGTTGATTGTTTTTTTTGTTTTGTTTTCCTTTTTTTTTTTTAGAACAGATCAGATTTTTTTTTTTTTTCAAAGCAGAGCTCAGGTTTTGCTAAATCTACTTGGTAATACATGATGAGGAACGTTAGTGATGAAGTTTAGTTAAATATCCTGAAAGTTTTTAACTGTGATTTTGATCTAATAAATTATGACCAACATGGGGTAGAAAATGGAAAGACATTTACATTTTCATTTTGTTTTACAACAACAAAAATTTATAGCAACTTTAGAGAGATTGGCTAAGAATTCATATAAATGCATGGCAGATTTAGCATATTTTTCCTGGCCAAGAACAAGAGAAATCTACCATTCTCATTTATGCACTACTTTAAGTACTGATCTGTTACATAAAGTGCAAATAAAATATGTTGAGTTCCAAGTCGTAATGTGAATGAACAAGAAAAGGTTCAAGGAGTTTGAATGTTTTTAAATTGCACTGTAGAACAGTTTTTCTTTTTGTTTTTGCCTCACTTTTCTCATTCTAGTCCAGCTGGGCCGCAGTCATGCAGCACCCCAACTTTGAGACCCGCCACCCGCTCCAGACAGACGAGCAGCAGGAGACCGGTTTCGACCCGCTTCACAATTTCAACAGAAATCGCAGCAGTATGTCAAACCCTGAAATAATTTGGTTCGTTTCTAAACCGACAGACGCCTAACGAGGAGGGGGGGGGATCTCTAGCCAGTTGAGGTTCACGACAAATGTACAAGCCAAAATAAAATAAAATGAAAGCTGACTGAGGTTTGAGTCACAGGCGAGACGGGGTGAGCCTCGGGGCGAAGGATGCTTTTAGGTTTATGGGGGAGAGAAAGAAAATATTGTAGAACTGATGAATATTCATTGTGAGCTTCTCTGTGGAATGATCTACTCCTTTAACTAATGCTGATAGACAGCTCTCTGACTTGAATGCTTGTTTACCTGCAGGCCAAATTAGACGCATTACCGCCAATAAAGAGCAAGAGGCAGTTTGCCACTTTGGTTTCTGTCATGACTTTCCCCCGCTTCTGGCCGTTTCTGCTCCATTGACCGTAACGAAGCCAATGAAAGCAAAAAAGAACCAGTCATCTTTGGAGGCAGCTTCTGTTAGGAGTTTATAGAAAAAAATATCATCAAAGAAAAATTTATTTTTGTTTCACTTTCCAGCACTAACACCTCCCTCTTGTGGTTATCTTTCAGGAGGATCTCTTGACAGCAGCTTCTCCTCCCAATCTCAGTCCACCTTCCTCTCCTACAGGTCTGTTCTTTCAGTTTTACTTGAACCTCTTCCCTTCTGGAGGACACTGCTGATTAGTTAAGGTGTCAGATTTGGGTCGAGCAGCCCAAAACCTCTAATCTCCTTTCTCCTGACGCGCAGAAAAGAATGGGACGACTTGTTCCTCAACAGTAATTACCTGGCCAGGATCCGGCAGGCTGGCGTCAACGGTCGGCTGAGGAGTAGTCGCTTCCGGAGCGTTTGCTGGAAGGTAGCCGTTGAGTTGATCAGCCCGCCTGATCGAGTTTTGATTAAATAATCTATTTTAATAGAACAGAGTGCTTTCGAGGAAAGTAGAAGCTCAAAGTTTTTAGTCGTGGAGGGTCAGATTTCGGCATGTTTCAATTCGATATCCTGTGTTGGCAGCTGTATCTGGAGGTCCTTCCTGAGGACAAGGGCCAGTGGATCAAGAGGACCAAGGAGCACCGGGCTCAATATGAGAAAATCAAAGAGATGGTGGGAGTGCCATTCTGCTCAAGATTTATTTTATTTTATTTTTTCCATTTCTGCTGTATCACTACATAGTTTTTTTTTTTTCTAATATCTAAATACACAGTACCATGCAAATGGCTAAAATTGTTTTGTAATCAATCTTCGACCTTTAATATACGACACTGTCATATTAACACCAGGTTAGCACTGTCTTTAGAAGTTATTTTCATACATCTACATAATGTTCTTTCTTGATGAAACCCTGTATTTTGTCCTCAGCAAAGACATGTTTCACTGACGGTGAAGTTCTCTTAGCATCCAGTATCTTAACAAGATCTTTTACCTTTGTTCTGTATAACGCATAATTATCAAGTGATATTTTCAAATTTCTTGTCAGCTTTAAACATTTTTTAACTCAAAAAGATGGTGAGCTCCTGAATGAATGACAGCCCTAGTGCACAGCCAAGTTTTCTGGGGAAAACCTTGCACTTCCACTTTGCAAAAAAGAAAAAAAAAAATCCTCTCGGTGATTGAACCTAGGAGCTGGTCCTGTTTCCAGAAAACAAAATCTACCCGATTGTGTGTGGGAAACACTGTAGTCCTTCATCTTTCTGTCCCAGAGTATTGATGTTTATTGTTCATTTGTCACAGCACATCACTAACCCCCGTAAAGCAGCGAGCCAGCAGGACCTGGTCGTCAACAATCCGCTGTCCCAGGATGAGGGGGTGAGAATTTGTGCTTTTTCTTCGGGTTTTGTCTTTGTCTTGGATGTTAATGAGTGAATATTCTTAGCAAATCACATTGATAACATCCTGATCCCTCAGCGTTGGTCCCAGAATCCTAATAACAGTTGCTGCTCTACTTGTTAGACAGTTCTTATTAAATAATCATGTCAAATCTTTATGTGGTAAACAGCTGGAAAGCAGAATGTAACATATGTAAAATGGTTTTTATGACAACCTGCCAGATGTTGGTGCACATAAAGTGTTTTATAGAGATCAATATGCAATAACAGGCAGATGGAGCACATCATCCTAGTTATAAAGTCCTTAAACTGGCTCCCTGTTGCTCAGACTTTAAAATACTGTTGTTGGTTTATAAATGACTGAAAGGCACCAAGATTCACTAAAGATCTGTTGTTGATGTATCAACCTTCCAGACCTCTCAGGTCTTCTGGTTCTGCTCTGCATCCCCAGAACCAGAGAAGCAGCATTCAGGTTCTATGCATCACAAATCTGGAGCAAGCCTCCAGAAAACTGCGCAACAGCTGAAACGCCGAGTTCCTTTAAATCAAAACTAAAAACCCAGCTTTGTACAGTTCCTTTTCAACCGTAACAAATGATACATTGACCAGCATATTTGATGTGTATGATTTTGCTGATGGCACTCATCAAGATGTATTGTTTGTTCAATTGTTGACTGCATGGTGTTTTATGATGTAAAGCACTTTGCAGTGCTTTGCTGCTGAATTGTGTACAAATATACTTAATTGATTGATACTCACCTTAAGTTAAATTCAACAACACACATTAGGTTTTTGTACTTTGACCCAAATTGCATAATTTATTTTTTTTCTGGAAGTTATGAAAAAGGTTGCCTTAAAATTTTCTGACGATAAAAATGCCCCATTAAGTTCCCTTCAGCATTTTCTTCATTTATATCTGTCTTCACAAAAGGGATGAGGTTTTGTTAATCCATTAATTTATTCAGTCACTTATTATTGTATCTAATTAATGTGGCTGCACGTTTATTTCTCCTGCTACAGATCCTTCAGATTTGCCTAATTTGTGTCTTGTTTTTGTCCCCAGAGTTTGTGGAACAAGTTCTTCCAGGATAAAGAGCTGAAGGGGATGATCAAGCAGGACGTTTTTAGGACGTATGCAACTGTTTCTGTTTTTTTTTTTTTTAACTTACATTTTCTGCTGTTAGCATAAAATCACAAATTTTTTCTTATCCTCCTTTAGATTCCCTGAGATCTGTTACTTCCAGAACGAGGACGTGAGGACCAAGCTGACCGATATTCTCTTCTGTTACGGCAGAGAGAATGAGCAGCTGCTCTATAAACAGGTGTCACCTTTTGTTTTCTTTCTTTGGCTGAGTCATAGTGTTGATGATCATGATTTTTGGATGGATGAGGCGGTTCTTAATCTATTTTCTTTCATAATCTCTTTTTTTTCTTTTCGTTCTTACTCTTTCCTTCTACTTCCTTTCTCTTTTCTCTTACTCTGTTACTGCTTTTCCCTTTTTACTCTTTTTCTTACACTTTCTTACTTGTACTCTGTTACTTTCCTTCTTACTCTCTTTTTCTCTTTCTTATCCTTCCTTTATATTTTACTCTTACTTGCTTTTTCGTACTCTTATTTATTTCTTTTTCTTCCTCTTTCTGTTTTTATTCTTTCTCTCCCTTCTTTTCTTAATAGCAATTCCTGCTCTTTTCCTTTTCTGTCTTCCTTTCTCTTTTTCTTTCTTTTCTTCCTTCCATTCTTTCTTCCTCTTTCATTTGCTCTTTTTTTCTATCAAAATGGCTACAAGTACCCAGAAGGAACCTGTAAAGATGCGGGACAAATGTGTAGTATCAACCCTGGTCTGTGTTGAGACTCTCCATCCTTGAGGAGCTCAAGCTGAAGAACAAAATGCCTCCGTAACCTTATCGTTATCAGTGTCAGTAACAGGTGCCAGCGAATAAATAGATGGCTAGTAAAACATCTACTTTCCAAACTGGAAGTGACACATGGCGAGGCATTGGCTAATAATATCTAAATTAAAGCTGCCATCAGGAATTAGAAACCTCGTGCATCATTATTAAAAAGACTGATCACAAATGAAGCATGCTCTTCTGTCTATCGCTACCCCTATAGCTCCATCTCTGTGTATGGGCATGTGTGTGTGTGTGTGTGTGTGTGTGCAGGGTATGCACGAGCTGCTGGCCCCCATAGTGTTTGTGCTGCACTGTGACCATCAGGCCTTCCAACACGCCAGCGAGACGGCCAGCCCCAGGTCAGTGTGTGCTGAATCCGTTTCCCTTTAGTTCCAGCTAACGTCTGCTTCTCTGCAGTCGGCAGATTCTGATTTTCGTTTTCCCTGCAGTGACGAGATGAAATGTCTGTTGGATCCTGCGTACCTCGAACACGACGCCTAGTGAGTGCAGAGCGCATTAAGGTTTCTGGCTGGTGAAAAGTGTTGTCGTCTCATTGCTTGCCTCTCTCGTATTTGCGCCTCACTCGTGCCCCGTTCTGCGTTCAGCGCCATGTTCTCACAGCTGATGGAGACGGCGGAGCCGTGGTTCTCCACCTTCGAGAGGGAAGTGAGGAAGGTCAGTGTGATTGCGCTTCGAGAAACGGCGCTCTGTGATTGTGCCACATTAGATTACACCGACATTAAGTAATAATCCTGAATCAGAGGCCCTGCTTGATTTGATGCCACTCGGCCTGTTGCCATGGTAACAGCAGATGCAGTTTAATGTGCAGGTTACCAGAGAATAAGCAGAGGCTTTATCAGACATAAGACTGGCTGTATGAGTTTCCAATATCTGTTTACTACAAAGACAACCGTACAAAGAGATACATTTTTTAATAATTTCTCAAGAAATTATTAAACAGACGCCTTTCATGGGAATTTTGTCCTGGAAAAAGCGTCACTGTCCGCCTGTTTTTGCTTCGTTATAAGTGAACTGCAGTAGAAAGTGGGAAGCTGGACCAACTGTAACCTGATTCAGTTCCAGTTCTGCTGTGGTGTCTAAAAGCGGACCACGAACGTGGAGGCTGTGAAGTAAAAATTAAATTACTTGCTGCATAGTTTCATATAAAACGATCACGCTCAGTTTGGCAATTTAGGAATGGCAAGCTGTGCTGTTTGTAAGAGAAACGGTGCCTACAAAGACGATCGGTGCAAATTCATAAGTAAACAAGCACAGAAAGAAATAATGTTATTGTAGACAAGACTGAAGATAATAATGAAAGTTTTGAATTTAAACAACAAAACATTGGCTCTGTTTCTTCTTCACATTCTTAGTACACTTAACATTTTTACATTTTAACACATTACAGCCATACAATCTATTAATAAAGTCCTGTTGTCTGCAGAATTGAATTGAAAATTAACCTATCAGAAGTAACGGTTCATCTTTGTATAAGTTATATTTTACAGTATTACTGTAAATCCAACTGAGAATCTTTGGAACTGGTGTTTTTAGGTGTCCAATCGGACTGAGTTTGAGCTTTTTTGTAAAGAAAACGGCCAGATATTCGATCTCTAGATTCACAAAGCTGGTAGAGACACATAAATAATGGCTGTATATATTTTTCACTCAGACTGGGTAAATTAAAATGCATGTCTCACTATTTAGATCATTATTTTATAAGGGAAAAAAAAAAGAAAAGCAATTAATCCTTTTCTTTCCACTCACAATTATGCAGTGCGAGTTGTTTTATCATGCAAAATTTTAATTAAAAATACACAAGTTGCAATGTGACAAAATGTGAAAAGGTTTAACTGCTAACAATACTTGTGCTAGATGCTGAAACGCATGCTGTTTGTTCACCAGGTGTCATGCATGTTAATCTGCCCGTTTCATATGTTCATGTTTCTCTGCAGGGTAAGGAAGAAATGCTCACCAGCATCCCCTTCGCCCGGCCCCAGGACGCTGGCCCGTCGGTCGCCGTGGTGACCAAAGTGAACCGCATCCAGGACCAGCTGGTGAAGAAGCACGACATCGAGCTCCACATGCACCTGAACCGGCTGGAGATCGCTCCGCAGATCTACGGCATGTCAGTTTCTTCTCCTTCAGCTTAACTTTAATCTTTTCTCATCTCTGCACAGACGCCCCTATTTAGTTTTTTTTTTTTTTTTTTCCCCCCCTCTCCCTGTCTCTCAGTCGGTGGGTTCGCCTGCTGTTCGGCCGTGAATTTCCCCTCCAGGACCTGCTGGTGGTGTGGGACGCTCTGTTCGCCGACAGCATCACTCTGGATCTGGTGGACTACGTCTTCGTGGCCATGCTGCTCTACATCCGAGATGCTTGTACGCTCCATTTATTGCCCAGATCCTCCAGTGAAGAAGCCATGTGTTGGCCTTTGTGGCATGTAATTTGATAAGACACTTGTGAGCTGAAGAATCACATTTACTCTGCTTCGTTTAATCAGATGAGGTCATATTTCTTGAAGCAGAAGGCAGCGATACATTATTTCTGCTATACGTATAGGCAGGTTGGGTTATGGTTAATGTTTTTTTTTCTTAGTAATCTATTATTACCTGAAGATGCGTTGCATTTAAATTTGCTCTTATAATTTGCACTTTAAAATCTGCAACAGAGACAGAACATTGATGGTTTTTACAGCTTGTGCAGTTTTGTACTAACTTAAACTTGTATTAAAGAGCAAAAAACATTTTTTTTTTTTTTACACTTGTTTTTGTTTTCCTAGTAATCGCAAGCAACTTCCAGACCTGCCTGGGATTACTGATGCATTACCCTCCCCTAGGCGACATCAACGCTCTACTGCAAAAAGCTCTGTTCCTCCGAGATCCCAAAGTAAGCTGACATTACACCAGAACAGCAACATTTTGTTGACTGTCCCAGTTCACCAGCTAAGTTCCATTCAAATGGGGAACAGAAAGTGAGCGGTGTCGAAACAAACATGGAGAGTGTTACGAGTCCTCAGAGACGAGGCCGTGTCTGCTCCTGCATAAGAAGGGATTTGCTCGACTTTTCCTGTAGCACAAGGAGAAGATTTGCCAAACTTAACCGCCCACATGGAAAGCAGTGGGTGGGAATCCTCCAGCAACACTGTATCCAAAAAGACATCTTGTTGTGCTGTGACACTGTGAATGAATGATAAGGGGGGAGAAAAAAAATTGTAAAAAATTGGCGGTGAATGTTTTATTTCATCACACTTCAGCTGTTGGGTGGTTTTGACCGTGAGATCCTGAAGTGCTGGTTGGAGATTAAATTTCAGTAAACTGTATGGAGTTGCCTGGATACAGCAACTAAAAATTTAAAAACCAACACCAGGCATCAATACTGTGATGTCAGTTTGATGAATCAGAATAAATACTGAATAGATTTCACATAATTGATTATGAATTACATTTCTTTGATTGCATTTGTGTAATTTTATTGTATATTTACTGAAATACCTCCGCCAATGGAAAACATACTTCAGGTTTATAATTTTTATATGGTCTAAATTGCTTTTTTCATTTTCACCATAGTGACATAAAAATGATAAATATTAGAATGTTTTAGAATTTAAATATAAATTCT
>CAEFZY010043051.1:0-12482 GCA_903066815.1 Brachyrhaphis roseni
TTTCACCAGCTGGACATCAACGACCTGAACAGCATTAAAACAGCTGCTGCTTTCTTCAAGGAGAAGTACGGAGGAGTGGACATCCTCATCAATAACGCCGGGATAGCTTTCAAAGGTAGCTTTGGAACAATGCAGATCAAATGTCTGTGATTTAAACTCACATGGAAACATACCTGTAGTTACTCCAAAGGTAAATCACGTGTGGTGAAAACAACAAATGAATTTATATTTGTGTAATACACAAAAGGAATTGATTTATTTTCCAATTGGGCTTATAATAATTGTCTGTTTTTGCTTTTTGAATTGATTCATACCTGATTCTAACATTATGTTGACTCTTTAGTGGCTGACACGGCTCCGTTTGGGACTCAGGCTGAGGTCACTTTGAAGACCAACTTCTTCGCCACCAAAGACATGTTGACTCACTTCATGCCTCTCATCAAAGCTGGAGGTACAGAGTCAAATCTCATTCTATTTTGATACAGGTTTCTGATCATCCTGTCAATAATTTGGTGGGAAAAAAAAATCAAAATTATTTTTGGGGAACTGTTCATATTTGATTTTGAAGATGTAAATCAAATTAACTCTTTAATCAGTACAAATTATTATAACTAAAACTGAAGAAAAATATTTAAATAAATAAAAGGGGGAAAAAATTTAAATATATATATTTTTTAGATTCTAAAAACATATTCCCTTCTGCTTTTGTCATCTAGTTTCAGCTGATATTCCCTATGTCGTAACTATTTTACCTTTAAATAGACTGTAGAGAAAATGGACAGGCATGAAATATCTATAAATGAAACAATATATTTAAAATAATTACATAAAACATAGCATATGGAGTTCCTCAAGTGTCCATTCTTGGCCCATTATGGTAATATTGATATTGTTCACCATGGGGTTTTCAGAACCTTGCCATGATATTTTTGATGTATTTATTCACTGTGTGAACATAGATATCTTACACTATGTTTATGCTGTGCATAGTTTTTGATGTCCTCTCTGTTTCTTAGGTCGTGTTGTGAACGTTTCCAGCTTTGTCGGCTCCCGCACTCTGAACCAGTGCAGTCCAGAACTCCAGCAACGTTTCCGTAGCGACGACATCACAGAGGACGAGCTGGCGGTACTGATGCAGCGATTCGTTGACGCGGCCAAAAAGGGTGAACACAAGCAAGATGGCTGGCCGGATACGGCCTACGGAGTGTCGAAAACTGGACTGACGGTAGGATTTACAGATCTGTGAAATGGTATTCATCATTTTTTAAATGTTACAGATCATGAAATAAATTTTAATTTCCAACTAATATGACCTGAGTGGTTACATGGAACCAGTTTTAAGTTAGCATTGCTTCTTAAAGGAGAACTGCGAGCTGACATTTTTTTGTACTTCATTTGTAGCTGCAGCATTATTAAAATATTTCACAAAAATGGCACTTTTCTGAATATTTTTATGTCTATGTAGAACAAAGTTGTTTATCATAAATTCTACATTTTTATTTGCGCAATGTAGATCAACTGCTATGGACTGCTTTGAGTTCAGATAAATCAAGAATTATTAAAAATGTTTAAAGATGCTAATTTAACATTGAGGTACCTTAAAATGTCAAATCCTCCAAACACCAAAGCAACATGAGAGAAGTTAGATTTTTGTACCAGCTCCTTATCAAGACCAGGTGACCATGATTGAGTTTAGGATCTACTTCCGACAAGCTGGACCTCAGTTCCAAAAAGCTTCTCACTGTGTTTTCACATTGCGATGGAAAAGACAACTTAGGCTAAGTTCACACTATGGGCAAATCAGATCCAAAGTTGACCTTTTAATCGCAGTCTCAACAGCCAATTGCGATCTTTTCACCAAAATAGTGATTTGTGTCACTTCCATATGTGGTCCAAAATCTGATACATATCAGATAGTTTTCAAATTTCAGTAGTCAAAACAGTCACTTCACATTTTATCCAACGTTTGTCATAATTCTGCTCTAAAAGTCAATGTTCCTTCCTTCTTCTGTTTATAATCTTGTGACAATACTGTCGACTTCAACTGCTCAATAACTTTAAAATTGATCCATAGACGGCAGCATCCATTATCACTTCCACAATCAACATGCTGCTGCGTGACGTCAGTGTTCTTCTGCGTATCAGGGGTTTTTGGGGTTGAAAAACGTTCACAAAGAAGTCTGGTTGTGGTCACATTTAATTAGTAGTATGAACGACTACACACACGCACGCAAAAAATTGAAGGTCAGCCAAAATTTGGAATTAAGAATCAAAAGCAGCTATGTGAATTTAACAGAAAATGTTTAAGAAAAAAATACAAATATATTTGTAAGGAAATAAAGGGGCTGGATAGAAACAATACAGCATTAAAGTCAAATTTGCTAAAAAGCCCAGAAACAATATTTGTTAATGGAGAATAAGAACATGGAGATAAATTATAATATTTGGATTAAAGTACAAATATGAATTTCTCTGATTTATCGATCTATTATGAAATACATTTCTTAAATTTTATTGCATTTAATGATACATTAATTTATTTGTTATGCTTTTTATTAGAGAAGTAAGTTATTTATTAAGCTAGTTATTTATTTCTGTATTTATTTGTTGTTATGGCAGGTTTGGTGTTCCGAAGTCCTTAAGTGATGGAACACTTAAACCAGTCAATTAGTGTAAACTGTTTCAGATTCTTGGATCTTTTGCGAGCTATCCTTATTCTGCTTAGCAGCCCAGAACAGGAACATTTAGTTTATATACTGCAGAAATAGAACAAACTTAGAATCCAGAGAAACTCATCTAGAGAAACTACTCACTACTTTAGATCAACATTTACTACCATCTACTTTATAGAATCAAACATGGAGAACCAACACTTTTATTACTTTAGACTAATACTTAGCTTATTATTATCCATAGGAGCTCCTTCTAGCTTATAAATTATGGAGTACATATACTTAAAATAGGAGCATGTACTTCATGAATGAGAGCAAACTTAGAATCTAGAGAAACTCCTATTGGCTTATCTAGATAAACTACATTAGATCAATATTATCAGGACAAGAATTCAGAGAAACCCCTACTGGTTTATAAATCATGGATTACTTATTCTTAAATATGGGGTTATACTTTTTTGTTTTTCGTTTTTCTTCTTTTGCTCTTTCTTTTGGTTTGTTGTTTTGTTGTATTTTCTTCTAATTCACGTAAAGCACTTTGAATTGCCTTGTTGCAGAAAATGTGCTACATAAATAAAATTACCTTACCTTACTTTTTGGATTGTTAGTAGGTTTGGAGTTCTGTTCATAAACAGTAAAGAGTTAAATTCTCTGTCTGAGGCGTTTCTGCTCTGTGTGCCTTCAGACTCTGTCCATGATTCTGGCTCGTCGTCTGTCTAAGGAGAGACCAAATGACGGGGTATCTCACTTTGACTTAATTTTTTTATGATCATTTCCATTCACTGTGTTTAGGAAAGTCCAACTGCTAGCATGAATCTTGTGTTTTACCGTAACTCAGATTTTGCTCAATGCCTGCTGTCCTGGATGGGTGCGCACAGACATGGCTGGTTCAAAAGCCCCCAAGTCTCCAGACGAGGGCGCCGTCACACCGGTGTACCTGGCTCTGCTTCCTGCAGGAGCAGCTGAACCCCACGGGAGGTTCGTCTCTGAGAAGGAAGTTCAGCCGTGGTGAAAAACCTGCAGGCAGCTCATGTTTAAAACCCAAACACTAGTCTAATAAGGTCAAATTTTCTTGCTATTTACATATTTTAGCAGCATTACCATTCAGGAATCTAATAATGAACCAATGTCTTCTATATTAAATAATGCTCTTCTGTAGGTCATTTTTCAAAAGTGCTTTAATGATCAAACCAATGTGATGTTTTTGTGCCTGTTACTTCAAATGTCTTCGATATTTGAATGTTTAAAGTGCTGACCAAGTTTATTTTTGCTTTTGGTTATTATTTCTTACTGTTACTACATTGTAAAATTGCCAATTACCTTAATGTGATGAAGTTACCTGTTCTAAAATAAAAAGTGAAAATGTTTTTCTACAATAAAATATTTCTTTTCCTAACTGCATTGATTTATTACAGATTTTCAAACAGCTCTTGATCAAAAATACTAATAAAGTGATGGACAAAACAACTATCGGTTTCTGACTGTAGTTATTTTGTATTGGGTCATCAGATCCAACTCATGCTCTTGTACGTACTGCCAATCAGCATCAAGGAAGAGAAACATTACTCTTAGATTGGTTGCTTTGCCAGCCAATAGAATGTCAAGTTGCCCTGGTATCTACATATCTTCCTAAACTGCATTTCTTTAAAATTTAAATTTATGTGAAATTTTGTAAATTCCACATAACAAAAAAGAAAGACAATGCAGATATTTAAAATGTAATGTGTTGTAGAATCAGCTCAAAGTGGCCACAGCTAATCTTTGTGTAATCTAAATAGCCTAGAGAATTTAGATTATTCCGTTAACTTTGACATTATCTTAAAGGTGGCTAACATTTCCAGTTCCAACGTGGTGAATAATAGAAAGACTGAACACTAAAAATGATCAACCAGAGCAGAGTTTTAGTCCAAACCTTATTGGCCAATGTTTTGCAGTGGTCGAGGTCTGGAGGCCGTAGAGTCTGGCCTCAGAGGGGCTGAAGCCCATTTCACCAGCTGGACATCAACGACCTGAACAGCATTAAAACAGCTGCTGCTTTCTTCAAGGAGAAGTACGGAGGAGTGGACATCCTCATCAATAACGCCGCAATAGCGTTCAAAGGTAGGAGAGCTGCTTCTGTTTGAGAGAATCAGTCACGCAATTATTCATACTTTCCACAAATCCCTGCTTTGAAGAACAGAAGGAAGAAACTCTTGTAGGGGAAACAGCAAACCTGTGGAGGAAAATGTTTAGTATAGATGAGCTCAAAATCCTTCTGTTGCCATGCCAAATGCTGGTACCTCACACCGGTCTGAACACAACCATCCTTACCTTGAAATGTGGTGGCAGCATCAAGTTGTGGGGATGCTTTTCTTCTGCGAAGCAAAACAAAAAACAAAACAATTAAAAGCATAGTATCATTTCCTTCCATGTCACATTAATGCTAAAGATTCACCAATCCGATATATCAATATCTGCATTGGTCCTGATATTGAAAAAAAGTCTAGATTGGGTATCGGTGATAATGTGCCCGATTCCTAAGGGCAGATCTACTCAGTCTAATTCTATGCCTCGTGCTCTGAGCATCGTCGCCCTTTATTATTTATTTTACATTATATTTATAATTCCTAATTGCACTTTCTGAACCATTTGAAAGGTTTGTTAGTTTGTTTTTTTTACATGTTTGACAACCTGTTGTTTTAGTTAGTTTCAGGTTTTCATTATTCATGTATGTTGGCTGTTCTACCGTTCATCACACTGACTGAACAAATTAAAGTTGTGTTGTTTTTACATGTTGCACCAAGCTTGAGAAGCTGTTGGTGTATGTAAGTGAGCTGTACAGATGCATAGATATCAAATAAATTTGTAATTCAGTACATTATTGTCTGTGTTTAAAAAAAGAAATGTTTTAAGTCGATTCAGCTGTTTGTCTGTATTGGACCGGTACTGGCTGATACTAAACCTCAGATATCGTATCGGGAGGGAAAAAAGTGGATCAGTACATCCTTAAATGCACTCCTTTATGTGTAAATATGCTTTATTAGTATTCTTCTTTTGTTTGCAATTTATTTTACTTGTACTTTGTAACTTTGTTTATTTTTTTTGTTACACAATACGTTCAATGAAGTCAAACTGAACTCAAACTAAGAAAAGCTGAAAACAAGGAAATGTTCTCTTAATTTCTATAGGTGATAAAATTGATTTTAACTATCTTGGTAGTAACAAATTTTAAGTAACATCAGTTTAGCAACTTAAGGTTTTTTGTAATATTCAAATATTCTAATGCTAGGCCAATCCAACAGTATTACTCAACTTTGTTTAACTTTAAAGGAACTTCTGATGTTCCTTTAAAGTTCCTTTAAAGACAGAGTCTAGAGTCTTTTGCTCTAGACTCTGTCCATAATCCTGGCTCGATGTCTGTCCAAGGAGAGACCAAATGATGGAGTAATGAATAACAAAACTTCTTTTAAATGTTAGATTTTATAATCCTTCGCTGTTTATCTGGCTCTTCAGTCATGGTTTAGGCGCACTCGTGTTTATTTAAACTCCTTTTCTCAGGTCTTGCTGAACGCTTGCTGTCCAGGATGGGTGAGCACCGACATGGCCGGTGAGAGAGCAGCCAAGTCACCAGATGAGGGCGCTGTCACACCGGCATATCTGGCCCTTCTGCCGCCTGAAACTACAGAACCTCACGGAAGGTTTTTCTCTGACAAGAAAGTTCAGCCATGGTGAACACTGGATGAGTTAAGTCTTCACAGAGGCAAAAATCTATTCATCTTTTAAGAAGGGGTTGAAACTGGTTACTGAAACAAGTTACAAAAGAACCTTCTTACCAACAACACCATAAACTGCAAAGTTTCACAAAAAAAGTCACTACAGCTACCCAGTCAACAACACAAGCAAAAGGCTTTACCAAGATATCCCCAAAGTGTTCTGATTGGACATCACAGATATAGTACAGAGGAAGGGTCAAGGGAAAAGCTGGCTCCCTTTGACTTTTCTCTCCCGTTTGACATTTTTGATTCTCGCATTGGCTGTTACATGCACACACAGATAGCAATAAAAGATATTCTTAAATGCTGTGTTTTATGCCAAAGACAAATATGTCAGACGAAACAACCTCATTCAGATTCCTTCATACTGTTTCTGGTTAAAGTCTTGTAAATCAACTCTGCTCCATCTATTCTCCCATTGAGTCAGTACCCCAGCAGATTGTGAGCCAGCGTGGTGCTGATGCACATTACGTGTGACAGTGGGAGTTGTAGTCTTGTCAGACAAGAGTAAAGCCCCGATTACCTTGTAGATAAAAACTAATCCGTTGTGTGGGAGCAGCGTGGAAATGGCCAGAGACAGAGGGGAAAGATAATCCTCTAATCTCTGCTGTCTGCCAGAGGAATTTCCCTCTCGCTCCCTTTGATGATCATAATGACCGCCACTGTCATTGTTTGGAAGCGCTGAACGGGCATTATAATTACTTTATTGATCCTGCAGTTGGGAATTCCCTCAGTGGTAAATTCGCAAGTGATACAACTAATACAGTCATCAATAACAACTTTGATTACGTGCAGCACACTATTAGGGTGGACAGCAGGCCTTGTTTCTCTATAATTCATCTATCTGACCAAACGTTTATATATTTTTAACATAAATGGCACAGTTTATAATATGGATGCTGATTTTAATATAAAAAAAATGCTTATATCCAATGGGATGAAATTGCTAATAATTAGCTTATTTAGCTTGTTTCATGTTGTTAGACACTTTCTGCTAAATTCTAAAGGACTAATAATAACAATAATAAATAAATAATAATAAATTTTATGTATTTTGCAATTTACATTTACAGTTGCCGCTTGAATGTGGGTCTTGAAATTGAACCAAAAAATTTTAAGCACAATTAATTTGTGAGCTATGTATTTCCCAACATGGCCCTGTTGGTTACATGGCTCTTTTTGCACTAAATGTAACCCTTTCCATTACTTAAAAACTGCATTTTGTTTATACCTGTGCTATTTCTGTTGGATCTTAAACTTTGTTTGACCTTAGGCATTCAACTGCACAAAAACTTCCAAAAGATTTATTGTTGTTGTTAATCAGAAAGCTTCACAGTTTAAAAAGAACACAATATTGGCATTTTAAATATATACATGCTTATGCTGCTAATGCTACACACCATCATCATGACCTCCAACGTTTAGTTTTAAGATAAAGTCACTATAGAGGAGCGCTGTATGACCTGACTTCTGAAAAAGCAGATATATTTTCAGAAATAGACATATTTACTAAACTCATATTTGCTTTTATCAAAGTTACAAGCTGCACATATTGCAAAGAAAGTCTTCTGGGAAACATTTAGTCTATATCAGGTTTGCCAAACTGTGATGCAGCTGAAGTCCATTAACCTAATTTGCCTATCAATGACTAACCTGTGTAATAAGTAACTTTTCACATGCTTTATATCCTGGTTCATTAGAATGTAACACATGAATGATGATTCAAAAGTGCAGTAATAAATTATTTATTACTCAATAGCAATATTGTATTGATTCCCAGATTACATTAAATTCTCCTTTAGCTTCATACTGTAGTTCATGCTCTTTAATTAGCTACATACCACCCTCTGATTGACTTTTTGACCATTTGACAAAGACTGCAGGGCATAAAATCCACTTATGGGTAACATATTAAAATTTACTACTACAAAATGAACAGATTAATATGCAAATTCCTCATGAAAGATTTATTGACTGGAGACGACATCTTGACTTTAGCTCACGGTTTTTGATAACTAACCTATCAGGATTGCTGATTAATGACTTACAAAACCTTTAGCAATAAGTAAATTATTAATAGGGAAGCTAGTTCTTTGGATTAAATATTTTAGAAAAGCCTATTTTCCTTTGGAAGTTTTACAACATCAAGGCACAGAGAGTACACAAAAATTACTTCATAACCTCAATACATGAGAAGGAAAAAGGCTTTTTATGAGCAAATTCTAGTCTTTTTAATAGATAAATTCTAAGAAATGTATCCTTGAATTTGAGGTTTTACGGACCAAATCCAGACCAACATTTCTCCTCCTTGGTTATCCAAAAAGTAATTCTGCAAAATGTGACAGAATACAGTGACTTGCAGAAACATCAGTACCACTTAAACACTTTCAGACAACCAAAAACTCTGTTTGTTTCTTTGAGATTTTAGGTGATAGAGGTAGTGCAAAACTGTAAAGTGAAATAACAAGAATGGAATTAGTGAAGGAGAAGAAGCAGAAGTATTAAGTTTTGGTCTAGATATGTTATATATGGAGTCAAATGGGAAATTGTGTGGAGCAAAATTCAGGGCAATCCTAGAAGAAAACATGTTAGCAACTGACAAAGTCTTAACAAAAAGCAGGATTTTACATAAAATCAAGAAAAGTCTGGACGACCCTGACCATTCTCTTCATGAAACTGTCATACAGTTCAGTCAGAGGCTTCATCAGATCTACTGAAATACAGACAGCTACAGGAGGTCTTTCCAGGCCATCACAATTTACAATAATTCTTTGAAGAACCTTCAATGATATTGAGTTACAACATTTCATTTCCATTTTGGATCAACAAGGTATTTTTGAGTTGAGTTGAATTAAAACATAAGCAAAGCTGCTACAGACAGTCTCATATAGATTTTGTACCATTCCTTGCTTTAAAAGCACCTGATCCGAAAGTAGTTCATGCATATATATTTCAACATTCTTGTGTGCAAAAAAGGGATCTTAAAATCTGTAATTACCAAGAGCTGAGATAAAAAAAAAAAAAGAAGGCTTCCAAAGTGAATATGCTAATAGGAACAGGACAAGTTATGTAACATCATAAAAACTAAATTGAGGTTTTAGGGACCAAATAAGATCCAGATTTTTTTCTCCCCTCTGTTAGGTAACCTGAGCTTATTTTTGGAGGCTGTCTTTTCTTCTGAACTAATCAGAAAGTCTCAGATGGTGAGAATGAAAAACTCAGCTGGAGTCGCTCTTCAGAATGTTTCCAAGGCAGGAAATTGGACCAGAGGTTCCCCTGAATGTATATTATAACAGGTTTTTACAGATCTAAAGGCAAAGGTTGCCATGATCACCGATTGCACCTGGCTTATAGGCCACACCATAAAACACACTGCTGAAGGTTTAAAGTTGTTTTTGTTGATAATATATATGGCCAAACATTATTTTGTCTAATTCAGAAATTTTTGTTTTTTCATGATCCATTACAACTTACAACACTTTTTCTCACAAATCTCATCAGCTCAAAAAGTGAAACGTGCCCCCAAAATCTCCTACAACCCATTTCAACCAAACACAAGCTTATAGTTTGCACAATGCAGATTTCTATGTCCTTTTTGACTCTCTTAAATATATCTATCGAGTAAAATATTAGATAATTGGCAACAATGTAGAGAGAACTAATGTGATCTTGGACTACATGCAGGTGGATTTGTTTTGCTATTAGTCATACTTAGTTGCTGGCATAGCTTTAAGAATAATAATTGCTCTGAGTGTGTAAAACTTGGGTTTTTAATAATTTTAGATTTCATGAGTGAAAAATAAAGCCTTAAAGCTAGCTGTTGGACATATTGGAGACCACAGGAGTGCATCAGAAATAGTATGTTGTATAACAGAGTTCAGTAACATTTCAGCAGGATGGTAATGGATTATCTCCAACCTCATATAAATGATAAGGAGAATTGAATTCATTTGTTTCAAAAGTAAGAAAGTGGAAGGAGAAACAATTTAAGACCAGTTGAAAAATGGCAAGAATTTACAGTTTGCACTGTTGAATCTTAAAAAGGTTGAAAGTAGAACTTCAAAATGCAAAAAGAAGAAATGGGAGTGAGACAAAAAAAAATAATCTGAGTATGCAATTTTTTTTTACAAAAACAAACTGGAATGAATTGTTTTTTGGTTTCACTCCCATTTCTTCTTTTTGCTTTCTGAATTTCTACTCGGTACCGTTTTAAGGTACAACAGTCCAAAATGAAAATTCTTGTCACTTTCAACTGGTCTTAAAATTTTGCTCAGCAGTGTATTTGTCCAACAGAAACATGTAATCAGGTATGATTTCCGATATAATAATTGCAACACACGTTCAAAGTTGATACCAGTGTGTTGGAGCAAATAAACAAGCACCCTTTCAGGACATATTGCAGCTTGCTTTTAGGGTTGATGAAACTATTTCAGCATCTGGACACAGTAAAAAGGCAGTATGAGGATCGTGTACTTTAGTTTTATACATGTGTTCCCAATCTTACACTACATTATTGTATAAGAACCTCCAGAAGACACATGTACCCACAGCTTCAGAGATTCAAGGGTTTGTGGGTTTGACAAGATGGTCAATAGAAAAGGAACACCACAGGGCATTGTACTCTCACCAGTTCTCACTTTTGCACTTCTTATATGCATCAGTTTTTCAGTACAAGTCAGAGTTCTGTCATCTACAGAAATACTTGTATAGCTTTGAGAGATGGAGTACAGAAAAGTCATTGACCGCTTTCTGGCCTAATCTTTGAACAATCATCTCAACGTAAATGTGAAATTGAGGTCAATTTTATGGATTCAGGTTAGTCAAAGTCATTCATAAAAGTGATCAGCTTCATCTGAGTTGCTGTTATTGACCTTTCCATCCCTCAAAATAAGCAGTGTTGCTTATGGACATAGGGATGTCTTCGCATCTGATTGTCTGGTAGACCTGGTTCAATTGGGGACCAAAATTGCAACTTTTGATATATATTCAGATGATGTGGTTCACCTTCACACGGCATTGTGTGAAACGCCCTTTGGGGAACTTGCACCCCCCACCCTGACCTCACCAAAACCACAAAACCTCTGAAGAAGACACCAAAGGCAACTTCCTTGTTCATCAAATATAAAGCAAAATGGAGTGATGTGAAATTTTAGAGATTGCAGGATTTCTCTTTTTTCTTTGGTATTTCTCCAGCTAGTGACTTTTTGGTTCACATCAGAATTCCATTGCACATTCACACCTCCCCAAATGAACTGGAATTTTCTAGACAAACAAACAAGAGTTCAATTAAAGTGTACTAAGCAGGGCTGGTATGACTGCACCCTAAGAGGCAGTAGGCCTAATGCTGCAGTTTGTAAATGCACAGTGTTCAATGCAATATTTTGTTTATTTGTGGTCCCCACATTTATCCACAGGGGAAAGTAACTGATCTTCCCACACATTTGTTTCAGAAATAAAGAAACCAAGCGTTATTTTCAGCTTCTCCTACTGCTGTTGAGTAATGCCTGCTTTGTGTTATGGCCCCACTCTTTGACTGAGGGATTCGACTGAATTCTTTAAGTCAGCTGTGTGTCCGGTGAGTCCATAGTTCTCCAAAAACTCAAGTTAGCCTATTCAAGAGAATCAGCCACGTTTGCAGGATATTTGCTGAATCTGCTAACTCGAGTCAATGAAGTGGTTCAACCGAATTGTCAGAGTCTGCAGCATTTCCATGAGTCTGCTAACATGCTTTGTGTGCTTTGCAGCAGCCAACCTTAGGACTCATACAATCAATGTCGTTGGAAACTTCAGACCCAGGCTTTCTGATTCACCATGACTACATTTAGGAGCCAACCACCTCTAATGTGAACAAGAAGAAAAAGTTTGTTGTGAGGCAGGAGTATGTGAAAGATATGAGGGGCCGTTTAGGACAAAATTTACGTTTTGTCTCTCACACACTACCAAAACCTCTCGCATACTCCAAAAAAATAGCCACGCATACCAAAACCTCTCGCATACTCCAAAAAAATAGCCACGCACACTCCAAAAAATTACGTTTTGTCTCTCACACACTACCAAA